>ARYC01008770.1:0-34232 GCA_000711775.1 Oxytricha trifallax
AAAATTTATAGTTATAAACTAAGTATAAATATGATGTCTAGCACCTAAGAATTAACCATTGTTGTTGCAGTCCCAGCTCCTATACAAAATTAGTATAGCCAGTGAGGTTTTCACTTATTAATAATAGAAATTTAAATTTGAATTTAAACATGGCGGCTAACTTAAATCGCCAAAGCAGTCTCTCTTGGCAGTGGATAATCTTAGCTAAACTTTGGCTAAACTAAGAAGCCAGAGATCATCTATATTGAAAAGGAACCAGAGCTTTAAGCTCTTGAGTTTGAATCAGAGGTGTTTGTTCTACAAATAAATATCAGGAAGCAGAGAGCAGAGATGGGTATTTAAACGCTAATCGAAGATGTTGAGGAGTTAAAAGAACAGCTCCCAGTAGAAAAGATAAAAGCAATATAATGTGATGAATGCTAAAATTTCTTCTCAACTGATTCTAGCTTGAAGAGGCACATCAAAGAAATACACTCTTCTAGAGCTAAGATCTATTTCAAGCATGATAAAATCGATGGTAGATATTAATGCACAACTTGTATGAAGTCCTATACCCATTCAGCAAAAGTGAAGAAACATATGCAAAAGCATCATTTTTTAAGATAAAGAAACTTAAAAGCTTATACCTGCCAAGAGAAAATCAAATACTATTGAGTCATAAAGAGATTAACAAGAGAGACTCAAGAGATAGAGGCTGCATGAATTGATGAATCAACCGTTAGGCACACTATATTAGCATGCTTCTAAGCCAAAGCTCTGAACATACCTGCATTAAATGCAATTGATATTAGCAGTTGTATTGATAACTATTTGCAAAAATAAGCGTTCCTGCAACCAAAACTTATTGTAATTGATGACTATGCATACAAGGTGTATCCTTACAGCTATCTACTTAAGAATGAGCAGTACCAAAATGAGTTGCTAACGAATACATGATTCTTAGAGGCTTAGAGAAGAGATTGCAAGAACTTGCTTAAGCTAAATGGTCCATTTTAAGCTACGGTTAGATCGCATTAAGGCTTAAGAAATATGAAATGACTCTGAGAGATTATCTAAATCATAACAGATACCCAGATGATATGAATAAAATACTATCAGATATGATATAAGGTATAAGGAGTTGCATGAACTTGGATATGTTCATAGAGATTTGAAGCCAGAAAATGTAATGATAAACCTATGACCTTTAGAAGTAGCTGTTATAGATTTCAAAAGAGCATTAAGATAAGAGATAGTAACCATAGCAAAGGTTCTTGGGACACCAGGATACTTCACAATCAGAGAGAAATGGACTAATGGCTCGTTTAGTCGGAGTATGGGCAATAGGAGCTATTATATTAGAGAATGATATGGAAAGTATGGCTTACTTTGGTACAAAATTTGAAAAATAATCAATCTGTTTAGCTTAAAAGCATATTAAGTAAGAAAATGTATGCAAGGAAATAAAAAGATAGTTGAGATGATAATAATCAGTGCTCCCTCTTATCCAAGGTAAACATTGGATGACATACTTGTGCCACTTAAGAGAGCAAAATTCCAGAGATATAACAAAGACAAGCAAATAAAATTAGTTTGAATTAAGTACACTAATACTCATTAAATATTCATTAAATTCAAATAAAACCTGCGTTTTCTCTACTAACCCCAATAAGACCCCAACTATACCCTACAAATCAAAGCACTTATAAACCTCACTAAGGGGTTTTGGGGTTTTGAATCAATTAGACCAATTCTTCTCAAATGTAGAAACAATTAAGTGGGAATCAAATTAACTTAACCAAACAGACCACAAACTACTGTAAGTTAGGCTCAAATTAGTATTCCAAGATAACGACCTTAAAAATGATAGATAAAGAGAAAAGGATTAGAATTTCAGACGTTTGAAAATAATGCTGGAAAAGAACTGGAAGCTAAAGACTTAGAATAACCAATAAGGAATTGCTTTGAAGATAAACTAGAAAGACAAAGTAAAACAAAATTGGTACTAATAGCCACCAAATTGGGCTGTTAAGAATAACATTTCAAGTAATAGCAGCTTATACCTAGATACTAAGGAGCAGTGGAAGGAAGCAATCAGAGATATGGAACACTGTTTAGGTAGAAACGACCTTAAAGGGTTCTTTTACCTCGTAAAAAAACTTACAAAAAATAAAAAATAAACTTAGCCAATTAAAGGTATGAAGATAAAAGATGAAAGAGTTCAACCAGGAGAATAAACTATGGAGGTAACCTTAAATTACTACAAACAACTTTTCAAAGACGGTAGGAATAAGTAAGATAGGTACTCCGATGAAAAGAGAGGAGATGATGTGATGATCGATGAACAGAATGCACAAGACTTCTGTAACGAAGGAGATGTGTTAAAGAGTATAACAGAATGCAATTTTAACAAGGCAATCGGTTAAGATGGATTTAATGGAAAAATGCTAGCAAAATCTGGAAAAATTCAACAAATCGTAAGTTAGAAGATAGTGGAATGGATAAATAGCGGGTAGCTCCCCAAGAACTTAAAGGAAGGCAAATTAATCTTATTGGGTAAGAACTAAGGAGAATAATACCGTAAATAAACAACACTAGACCAATTGTGGTGAATTCACATCTCAGCAAAATAGAGGAAAAAGTAATAATAAATAAAATCCAGGAGGAGAAGAGCAAGTTACCAGTAACTGGAAACTATTAAAATGGATTTAAGGAGAATTAGAGCACTAATCTAAATCTGATTAGTTATGTGAATTAATGAACATTGAAGTATAAATAGCGAAGATGTAAAGATAATTATAATTAAAAATCAAAATTAATTAAATTAAAAAAAGAGAGATTCTGGAAAATCGATTTTAAATTAAAAGATTAACAAGATGGAAGAACAAAAACAAAGATACAGCTAAAAGAGTCAACACAATTACAATGGAGGCAAGAGGAGGAACCTCAGAGATGACAACATAGATAAGAAGGCAGTATTCTGGTAAAAGGTCAAGGAAGTTAGATATGAGCACAGAGACAGAAGTAAAGACCAGGAGGACCTCGGCCTCAGAGATAGCAAGCATCAGAAAATTCCGCTAAACAAGCAAATGGGGTTTAAGAGTAGACTGAGGATTGGACAATCAAACCCTAGTAAGAAGATACATGAAACCAAGCCACAAAGAGCCAGATTTGACATACACGAGGATGGTACTGAGTGCGTCTAAGCAGACCAGATGAAACTAAAGAGCCTAATAGACCTAACGGAGGTAACATGCTAAGGATTTGACAAAATCATTAATACAAAAAAGGGATGGATCCCCCAGACCACAAGAATGATGACAATTGTTTTTTGCCCCAGCACTAGGAACAAAATTGAGAAGGCTTTATAAAGAGATATCACTATAGAGAATAAGCAAGAAGCAGAGGGAACAGAGAATGGGAGCTATGGTCAGAGAAACAGGAAAACCATTGGAGAGAAATAAACGATAGCTGGGAGCACGATTGTCTAATACCAGGGAGACATATACAAGAGAACACTATGGAGGTGTGCCTTCGGCGAATCGAGGAAGCCCAATATAGCGAAGAGAAAACTTCACAGATGATTATCTCAAGAGTTGTTATGAATGAAAAAGGAGTAATACAAGTTGAGAGAGTTATAGGCTCTACCAAATGGAAAATGAAAAACGGTAAATTCTGTAGAGAAGGGCAGGATGTTAGGAGCATTATAATTCCAATAAGTTGCCAAAGCAGCATCAAGGGATGCAGAAATTGGATAGTTCTAAGGATCACAAGAGACTCGGGAGCTATGGAAGTGTTTGACGCAAGAAGAAAAATGGGAAGCTTCGCATTAATCTAAAAACACCAGAAGTAGATCAACATGATGATAACAGAGATTATGGGAAAAGACTTCAAGGCTGGCAAGATTGTCATAAGAAATAATCCTAATAAGTGTCAGATCCAGAAGATTGCGGTGTGATGGCAATTCTAATAACAAACCACCTAGCATTAGAGCTTGAAGGAGAACCCATCTTCCAGATTTTCGCTAGGGACTGGGTGAACATGCAGAGGTACTACTTGTTGTACAACTTGGAGGTAGGTCTCATGAAACTAGAAATTGTAAAATCAGGGATCACAGTTGAGGAGCAGACGATGGAATTAATTAGGGAGAGAAGAAACGAAGCCCTATGGCATATTGAAGAGAGTGGAACGCATAACACAAACTTAGTTTCATAAGTAGGCGTATAGGATGAAATGGTTCTGGAGAACGGGATAGGGAGACAGATGGAGCTACTCTAGTAGGAACAAGAGGAAAAATTCAGTGAGATAACTAAGGAACGAAATGTAATTGAAAACTACACACTCATGCAGCGAGAATACGGAATAAAGCTGGAACCAAACCAAACAGGAGGAGCAAGGAAACCCCAATTGGTCCAAACTCTACACACGGACGAGCAGAAGATTTCAGAATCAGACTCTTATTAAGAAGCAAGGGATCAGGAGAAAAGGGAATAAGTGGAGTCTAGAGTCAAAGGAAAGGATGGACAGCAGAATTTGAATGAAGAAGAAGATACATGAGTCCAAGGACAAAAGGAGTGAAAGCATTCAAATGTAAAGAATTACAATTCGCATTATATTGTACTGTTCATTAATTGTGCATTTTATTTTACCTTAAGTTATTATCTAGCTATCTATCTAATGTATTGAATAAACAACTGCCCAAAATAGAAATTGAAGGGATTTTCATTTTCATTTTTTATACTTAAATTTATCAATCTTTGAATAATAAAAGTATAATTTAACAGGATGTTGAAGAGCCAGGTCCTCAATTTTTACTAATAAAAATGAAAGCTTCGCAAATAAAAGAGATGTATCACGCATTAAAGCAAAAATCAAAATAGAATTCAAATGAGGATACTTAAAATCAAATTCTGACAATTTTATTTCAATTGTTGCTTATGAAAAGACTCTTTAGAAATAAACTCAATTGTTTTCTGCATAGAGTTTTAGGAATGACCCAATTCCTGTATCAAGTATTGATTAACTCTTGGATATTTTTTGTGTTAAGTTAGTAAGTTAGTCTGCATAATTTCATGGAAATTTCCATTACAATTTTATCAAGATTATTGACTTTCATTCATAGAACAACAACTACTTTCTTCATAATGGCCAAGTTTATGAGATGAAAATAGAGACAACAAATGATGTGATAAAAAGCCAAAACGTTCTCTCCCCAACCAAATCTCAGAAATAATTAAAGCTCTCTATAAATGAGGGAAATTATTAAGAAACCTTGATTTAACTACATAACTCAGATGAGGGTTTCCCCAATAACAACTTATCTTTTAATTAAGATACTTAAGTATAGTATTTATTGGAGGGGCAAGAAGAGCCAAAATGCATTGCAATTTTAAGAAGATAAACACTTGATGAATAACAAGAGATAGAGTTTAGCAAGTTTTAGGCAAGTTGAAATAAGTTAAGGTATGAATTCTCGAAGGTCCTTCGTTGTAACCACTTGTAAAAACTAAAATGTAGAGCAGCACATCATATAAAAACAAGCATCCTAAATATGTCATATAGACTTTGACCCTTAAGTAACAGAAAATATCTTAAACTCACCATTAGCCATTACTGGTAGGCTTTAATACAAGATAATCTCTACTAAAAATATCAAGTCAATAATAATTCAGCAAGTAGATAGCGATCTATAAACTCAAGCAGTAAAGATCTACTTTAAACATCAATCATAAGTCGCCTTCAAACAAAATGGATACAAAGTTTATAGATGAAGATGATTTATATATGAACAGTTTTTCCTCAAGTAACATAGTACACTAAGATTAGCAATCAAGCAACTTCTCTAATTTCCTTGAAATAAAAATTAACAGAGGTTGGTGCTAAGTTAAGATTTGAATGAAGATTAAGTAAGGATGCTTGAAATATTTAGACAGTAGGAAGTTTACTATTAAGCGGAAAGAATGAAGAAAAAATCCTTGTCAGATGTAAATTTACTTTAAACTTTGTAAGAATAAATGAGCTATTTAGTACAATAAGAGGACTAAGATTAGTTCTAGAGAAAATTCTGTAATTTATTTACCCTTAAATTAGATGAAATTAACAATATCTTTAACTATCATTAAAATGTAGTGAGTACAGTCTAAATTAAAAATTAAAGCGTAACTTCACCAACCAGCATAATAAACTAGATTGCTGACTTAACTTAGACAATATAAGAATTAAGCAAAAAGATCTAGGAGGCCAAAGATAAACTTATTTTCTAAACTATATATGAAATTAAAAAATCTCTAAGTTTAATTTCATGAATACTCACTCGAATTTTAAACCAGTAATGATTGGCTAGTACAATATAGATTTGATGGATGACCAAGATAAATCTTAAATTATCGACGATAACTTACAATAAATTATTCAACCTGCTGTAAAAAGAATTTCAATTCATACTAATTTATCTCAAATCAAATAAGAAAAGAAAATCAATAAAGGCAGTTCCACAAATATTCTTGACCATAGTTTGTCACGAGATTCGATATCTGTTAAAATGTAGATAAATCTTAAATTTCATTTGAACACAATAGCTATAATGGAAAATCCATAGATCTAATTAATAAACCTATAGCTGTCAAATAAATTCAAATTGGTCATATAATTGAGAAGAATAGACAAATCAAATTTTAATATGTATTTAAATATATTATTTAGACAAAAGAAATAAGTGAAACCATAATTTGAGGAAATTGATGAAGCACTTTAAAAGTATAAATTAGAGGTTACTGTCTCTTCTTAAGACAAAAGTGAATTTTAAGCAACCTAGCCTTTATTAAAACTTGATGACATGACTCCTACAACAATAAACCTCATTAATAATAATAATACTCCACTTTTCCAAGAACTTTAAGAGATGAGAAGAATAGATAATCATTATTAATTATCAATATTGCATTCATGTTTGCTAGTCCTACTCACTGCAAAGTATAAATTATATAAATTATTTGATTCTTGAGAATGAGAGTAAATAGATAGAGTATTTCTAAGTCAAGCATGTCATTTGTTCTTAAAGTTATCAAGACTCTAATAATAAAATTCTAAGTAAACTTAGTGTTAACTCAAGAATAAATCTATAAATTAATCAATCACAAAGTATGAGCTAAGATGATATTCATGAATGTGCTAGTATTGTAGGTCCATTAAGCAAAGTAATTATTATAATATTTTTAGTTTAAAGGCTAGCTTGAGATAGTTAATGTACCCTTATTTAAAGGTATATAAACCTTTTCAATATTCTCAGAGATAATAATCAACAGAATTGTTACAATTTTAAGGTACACAGGCATGGTCAAATCATCATTTTTATAGAACATTTTGCATTTCCTTTCCCAACGTAATTTCTTCGCTTCTTAAATAATTTATTTGAACTTACGAGGCGTTTAAGACCTCACATTATTCCTTAGACATTTCGTTTTGAATATGCAAGTAGAATTAACTTATTTTGAAAGTGAGAAGAAGCGAGAGTGTTTGCAGATGAAAACTGAATAGTCTTATAAATATATAATGGCCTATCTTAAATCCATTAATTAACCCATGCTTTTTGCATTTGATAATAGTGATTAGATTTTTTAGCATCAAGACAAAGATAATTTTAAGAGAACTATAGAAGAAATATTCTTATCTATTATAATATAAGTGTTTTAGATTTATTAAAGTCATTTTAACTACTCAAATCCCATTAAGTGATGGAGAAAAATAAGAATGTATTAGTAAAAATTACATCAAAGTCAGAAATCGATGAAACTTTATTAATATAATTTTACATAAGCTGATAAGGCAACAAACTTGAAAAATTTGCATTTGCAAAATCATGATATGTTAAATAATCAATTTATGTAATTAATGTATTTAGAAATCTATACGATTTAAACGATAAAATTTTTCAAATTTATTATTATAATATTTAATTAAATAATATTCATTTTCTAACTTAAATAAATGAGATATTCATCTTTTATAACTGCATAGCCTGGAATTCATCACGAAGACGATATTGAAATATTATAAATATGTCTAGACTTATTATATATAATTGAATTGCAACAATCAGAATTGAGGATTATATATAAGAAGACTCGTAGGATTAGTTTTCAGAAGACTCGAATGGTAAGTTGTCAGAATATTTTCGGGTTATCAGGGTTAAATTTATGCGATTATAATATACTGTGTATTTCAAGAGTAACTCAATATTATAAATCAGGGAAGACAGAATTTTAAGAAGACAAAGTTGAATTTGAATCAAATAGAACAGCAAGTCCTCACGCTTATGAAAAGCATGAAAGATGTCTTATAAATGTTTAGATTTATTCTTTTATTTACATTAAATCTGTTTAATTCAAACTTTAAGAGATGAGATATGATACTCTCCATATTATCATGCATTTAGGATATGATTTACTGTCTCCTCCTAGAGATACAAATGCTAATTTTGCTTTCAATTTTAATGAAAATATCAATATTGATAGTTTAAATCATAAATTTCGCTCATTTTATTTTAGGATGACTATAAATGTCGCTTCAAAGACAGGTCAGTTATGGAAAGTGTGAGCAGTGATCTAGACCCTTTTCAATATTTCTAGAATTTGCAAGATTCTGTGGCTCAAACTGAAAATCATGTGAAAATATCTTACAATAAAGGCAACTGTAAATAATCTCTATCATGTAATGAACTAGAACCCTTAAGGTATCCATTTCGTGGGATCAGCTCATAGAAGCAGCAATATTAAAGATGGCTATTATTTTATTAAGTAAATTTTATAAATGAAAGTGGCGAATCTGAATTAATAGCTCCATAGTCATTATCAGAAATTATCAAATCTAGGGAAAATGATCTGGAATTCGCTTTTGCTATCTCAAGTAATAGCTCATTTTTGTTGGGACATATTTTCCACTAAGTTGGTGTCAATCATTTAATTGGAATGGATTTAATATATTATCCAGACTCTGGAAATGACATTTTGTAAGCATTTATCCTATCTTTTTATGGCTCACTTTATAAACTAGATATTAATTTTTGCGATGCTTATAGAAGTGCCTAAGAAAAGTTCGTTAGCTATTTCGTGATGAGAAAAGTGATGAATTTCTGTTGTTAATTAAATAAGATAGCAATCCAAGAATAAATACAAAATTTAAGGGTAAAACATAATATTAGTCTGTTGACAAACCTTTTATAAAAAATTCATTGCCAAGTTAATATTTAAACCTTGTAGGAACTAATTTAGTTATTACTAAATCGTCTCAGAGAATGTATAAATATAAGGATACAAACATAATATAATATTGAAGAAATAATGACTCAAAATCCATTCATTAAAGTATATTCTTTTTAAGTGATGGTAGTTTAGCAAATATATTACAATGGATTAAAGTAATAAACAATTTAGAACAAAATGATGCTTTTTAGCTTTTCTAGAGTTAATTAGGACGAAAATTATCTAAAACATAATGTCTTCATGAAATTTTCAACTCTCAACCATACACTGATATTATTAAGGATGAAATATTATTATAAAATCATGAGATGTTTTCTTAACTTACTTAAAATACTCAAAGTTTAATACTTACAGCTAAATGCTTGAAATACGCTAAATTGTCTGAAATATTCTAATATGTAAACTAAAAATAAAGCAAAGATGTGTTAAAGTAAGAAAACATCCCTTTTGGATCGAGTATCAGAATTTTAAGACTTATGATATAATTTGCAATTGATATATTAAAGAAAGCTGAACCATATACTACCTAATTTTTTTACATGCTTGGCTTATTAAAAACTCAGTCAAGTGAGAAATAAATTAGAAAAATTTGGGGTTTGGACTTCGAAAAACATTTAGTAGTTTTAAGAGATTTTGGAATTGTATCCTATAGTTTTGATAATCCTCTTATAATTTTGTTAAGCTCACTTGTATAGTAGTATAGCGAATCATCCATAACTCTTGCTGATTAAGTATTACTTATAAACGATTTAAGTAGATATATTAATAATTATCAAGATAAAATATATAGAGGCAACTCTAAATTCAAAAAGAGCCCTGAAAAGCAATTGCTTAAGTGTAGAGAGCTATAATAATATAATTTTAATCATGAAATATAATCAAACTTATTAGAGATAGTAAATAAATTGCTTAATATAGGTAAAAGTTCATCAGTGCAAAAAGAAAAGCAAATTGAAAAGATTTAAATTCAAAAGATAGAAATCTCAAAAGTTTACGAAAATAAGATGTCGAGTACTCCAAGCTAGCCAAGCTTAAAGAAATTAGGAGCTGCAAAATTAAGTGAAATAAAAATTCCAAGAAATGTTAAAACTAGGCTGTCACTAAAAGCTGGATAGAAATCTTTAACACTTTCAAATTCACATCATAAGAAGAAAACAAGCTGGGTAAATGAAAAATCAAACTAATTTCCCATACCTAACCCTATGTACTATCAGAAAGGCAAAACATTTTCATCCATTAAAAGTTCTCATAAAAATAGCAGGAACAATAATTTAAGCCATTAAAATACATAAAAAGATAAGAAATCAGAATATTATTTCTAAAATGTCTAAGATCCTAATATTTTTGGGCTTGATGATGAAGTCATATTGGATGAACTTCCACCTTCTTAGACAAGAGGCTAGAAAACTATTTCATAAATGAAAAATTATTTTATTTTAGTATTAAGATTTTTTTTAATTGAAAATTATTATTACAATAACAAACTTTATGTAGAACTACATATAGCACACAATTCTTTCAACTTTAAATTAATAAGATAATTTCATCTCGGCTTATAGAAGAATTCCCTAATGCAATTCTTAAACGACCCTAATCTTATCGAATAGTCTTAACTTTAAATTGAGTAGCCTGGCTCACCCTAAAACAATTAAATTCAAATATTGAGTGTTTCCAAAAAGAACAGTATTAGCATTACATCCCAAAACAATTCTTATTATGATTAAGAGCAAAGTTTGATAGAAAGATAATAAGATCTTAAAATGCATGATATTGAAAAAGCTATGTTAAAATATATGATGAATTTGTTCTTATTTAGAGAGATGGATTAACTAAGGAAATTTATTGAGAAATAAGCTTCGAATATTAATGGTTGTTTGATTTATCAGGCTAATTTGTTGAGAATTAAAGGTTTGTTACACTAAAGTTAACATAAAAAAGAACTATGCATAGAATACTTGAAGAAAGCGAAAAGAATTTACGAATAAAAAGATTCGATATATGGACTTGCCCTTTCAAGGTATAGTATTGGGTTGTTTTAGAAGAAGCTTTTAAATCAACAAAATACGGAGAGGGAATTCTTAGATGCAGGATATCAAAAACTTATAATTAAATTTGAAAAAGCATTATAAGGATTTAAGCAAATTAATCATTTGATTGGTTAAGCTCTCTGTCACAATTAGATATCTCAAATTCTTAAAACTAGATTTACTGAACAAAAATCTATAGCTGATATAGAATTATCAAAATCTTAATTTAATGATCATCAGAACTATAGATTTAATTATTTTACGATTTTTTAACTTACAAATGCAAAAGATGCTTGAATACTATGATTATCCAAATAAGAAGAAACCTCCCCATGTAAAAAGAGTTTAAGGGCCAGAGTTCTCTTTGATGCTTGAGCTTGTCTTAGATTAAGCAAATATCAATTTATTCCCAGTCACTAAAAAGTATGAACTCTAAACAATTTAGGAGGATGAGCTAGAGGAGTCAATGATGTTCTCCGATGATAACAATATTACTTTAACCTTATATTATATTAAGGAATCATTAAAAGATCAAGCTGAGGTCATAGCTTAATATGACTCTTTATAGCAAGAAATAACCCCAAGAAAATTTAATCACTAAAATCAATAGGAAATTTCAAGGATATACAGTAATTATAATTTATAAGACTCTCCCACCTATTCAGGCCTATTTTACATTAAGAGTGGTTAAAGCTCAATATAAAATTTTGGTAGAATTAAGAAATAACTTTCAGACGCTATTCATATCTTTCAAGAACATTCAGATTAAATTTAAGTTAAGGCTTTCAATGAATACAAATAAATGCCAGGTAAACCCCCTAAACCCCTCTCTCCAGATTCTTATAACAACCTATATTATAGAAAGAGAGCTTTAATTTAAGATTTATTGATCTATGAGAAAGATTCCTACATTTAGGAAGAGATTTAAGATCTCTGACTTGCAGTCCTCAGGAAAGCTCAATAATTTAGATAAATCAAACTGATGACCTAAGCCTAATTAATTAAAAAGCCTATTTCTCTCATAATAGCAGAAGAGTCGAGAGAATGTAATCTTAACATGAAGTTGTCGAAGAGGAAACTGAGCAGAGCTTTTTCGACATCGATAAACATCATCTAAGTCCAAGACTATCACTAAGATCATCATAGAAACTCAAAACAAGCCCAAATATTTAATTGTTATTATTATATAGCCTGGATATGGTGGATAAGAATAAGAGTACTGGGAGCATAATCTCATACTCTACGACAGTCCCTAATTAATAAAAAAACACAAACAGCTTAACTGATAAAATTTCAATAAAGAAACCTAATAAGCCAAAAATAAAAACTAAACAAGGCAAAGTATTATAGATTAATCTCAAGATGCTTAAATAATGAGTATTTATTATTAGAAATTCATTAAAAGAGTTTAATTTCCTAAATAATTATTTTTCTTCAAATATTGCATTTTACTAATTTAAAAGAGGGTAATTTTAATTTATAAGTACTAACTATTATGGTGTTTTCTTAATAAAATCTAAAAAAGCCAAGAATAAAGATTTAGATTTGTATACAACTTATATAAGCAGTATTTAAACATTAGACTGTTAGATTATTTTTAAAATCTTTCAAACACGATCTCCCTTTGATTATTTTAACGTGGGATCAATTTAATAAAATGAAGCTAGGAATTTGGGAAAATTAGAAAAACTTAATAAAAATTAATGAATAATAAATGAATTTACTTTTTAACAGTCCAAGAAAATATCTTGGCAATAACATCAATTTGTCTTGTTTAACAATTATTAAATATTAAAACTCAACATTTATTGGTATATATATATATATAATTAATATCTAAATAAATTAAGGATTAATCATAAATGGAAATTGTAAACGCAAACTTAATCAATCAGCAAGCTTCGAGTTTCAGAAGAAGGCCAGCTGAGTAGCAGATCCAGAATTAAGTCTTTGATACCTTACTCAAGGATCTAACTAATGTTTTAGGTAAAAATTATAATTAAAGTATTTTTAATTTCTTAATTAGACTAAGGAAACTGGGCCTCAAACTATTTCTTTGATAGCGATGCTTATCTTCTCTTGCACAGAAACTAAATTTATCTATTCTTTATCAGTATTTAATAGGTAACTTTATATGTTTTTGAGAATTATTGAATATAGAAAATAAGATTAGACCTTGATCCTAGTATAGAAATAGCATCTACTCATAATATACATTTACTAAAACTAGATGATAACTTTGGAGGTCTATTTAGAGCCTACCTTTTGCTTACTTTTGGACTCAATAATTATACCGCAATTTTATTAAGTGAAGATTAGTTAGGGTTGAGTTATGACACAATAGTATCAAAGAACTACCAGATCATCTAGCCTACAGATTAGAGTGGGATTATGACAGTGTAAAAGCTCTTTAGCACTCAATTTATCTAATATTCAAACTCAAACGCTGTCGAATAGTGATTAACTTTCTTGCTAGGAACTGCTTCTCAATCTAGAGTGGTGAAATTCAAATTTTCTTTGTAATTTGATCCAAACTAAATATCAGAATCACAAAATGGCTTCTCCATTTAGGCTCAAGAATAGGAATATTACATCTATGAAAAAGGTTTCACTGCTAGAGTCTCAAATTTCTTTAACAAACTTGTCAGTAACCAAGCCTCACAAGAAGCACTTCAAAGTGTAAAGGATATTTTGGTTATGGATTATCTTGTCTTTATAATTACTTCAAGTGAGGTTATTATTGTGAATAAAGAATCTGGTAGAAAGATCTCTTCTGACGATTACATACAATAAATTTAGTAATTTAACGAACAAGACTCTCTAACCCATTCTCAGATAGTTTCTAGGCAACTAAAGTCTTTGAGCTATCTTTCAGCTGATATTACCATTACAAGTGAAAATAAAGTCTAGTTAAACATGTTTGTTGAAAATAGACAGCTTGTATAGTACTAAAACAGCTATTAAAACATCCCTCAAAGTCACATCATTTTGATATCACAGTGCTTCTTACTGGGAGAGTAAGATTTAGAGAAAGATATAGATATGATCAAATATTGTAGTATGATGTTACTAGATATACTTAAGGGAACTAAATTTAGAAAGCTTAATCTTGTTCTTTCTCATATAGACAAGAGACATTTTATTATAATTTTTAAATGTATCTGAAAATAATAAAAAAACAAATCTTGTTTTTTAAAAAGACTTTGAGCTTACTATTCATGGATTTGGAGAGTCAAAAATGTTTAGTTCTTGAATTAATGCCTAGTATAAACTTAAGCAATTAAAACATAATTCCAGAAATTAGACTTCTAGGCATAATTATCGAAGCAAGAGACATCTTAAACTCCATTTAAGATAAAAAGCAAATCTTTTCAAGAAATATTTTGGAGTTCAGGATTGAATCAAGAATTTATTCAGACTTAACCGCACTTTCAATTATAAGCTTGAAAGACTAAGCTCAGTCAAAAGTTCAAGCTTAAGCTACAAGTGTTTAATAATAAGTTCCACTTACAGGTGCAAGAAAGGAAGATTTGAAAAGAACTATATATAAATACTTGGACATCATAGCTTCAACAGTTAATTAATTTTTAACAATTATAAATAAACATATAATATTGATATATTTATATGAATTTTGAAAATTAAAATAAATAGAGTGCCCAAAAATTTATAGACTCATCCAAACAGAACTTTCGGTATGTTTTGAAAAACGATAAAGGATAATTCTTCATAAAAATTATTAACAAGTGAGTAATTAAGTTATATTGCTAAAATGTTGATAATTATTAATGTAAATTGGGGATTATATTTAAATTAATTTTGTTTTAGTTTATTTCAGATACATTTGAATGCTTCAGTTTTAATCTACTTTAGTAGTAATAATTCTGCAGAGTTTAATATAAAGTTATAAGGTGATAAGTAATCTAAGCTCAATCAAATTAACAAAGTTATATCAGAGTCCCTTCAACAACTTTCTTTAAAAAATTTCACCCAGGTTTTGATTTAAATTCTTCACGAATCTATGGACTAAAAAATCAACGACTCTCACTTCAACATAGGCCAGTAGCCTTTTGAGGACATGGTCATTTAACAACGAACAAATGGCCTCATCATGGTAAGTCTTAGAATTAAAGCAACTAAACTGAGGGTTATCAAGTAGTTTATAGACGAGATAGACTTGCTACAAAACCCCACTTAGAAAGAAATGAAGTAGTTCAGCTTACTTCAATAAGTTTTAAATAAAATCACTATAAACATGTAAACTGCACTTGAATTCAAGTAATACTGGGATAATCTTATAGATTAAAGCAGATAGAGAGCAATCACATATAAAAATGAACCTGTCATTAGTCTTGAATTTAAATATATACAGCACTTCAATACACAGCAGAGAAAATGGGATTTTCAAAAGAGATTGTCAAATAATATGGAACTACTTCAGAGAACATACAAAGAAAAAGTTATAATAAGATTTTCACATTTATTTATAGTCTATAGTGACATTGGCTCTTTTGATTAGACTATTTTAAATCTGTGCGAGCTTATTCTTAACAAGACTCTCTACTACAAGATTTTTTAGATTTGATGAGAGATCTGAACGATAAGAGCAAGCTAATGGAGAGGAAGTTTTTATAAAACGGTGTTAAGTATTGAATAATATTGTTGAAAAAACTGTCAAGGAAGTATCAATGGAACAATACTACAATTATATGATTTAAATCGATAATGCTGTTTATATAAATGTTTTATCTTAGATTTAAGAATTGATATCAATTTCAGATAATACATATCTCTAAGATATGAGTTTATATGGAAGCATATTCGAACTTTGCAAGCAGCTAAGTCTAGCTATTTTAAATTGTAATTTCTATAGTTTTTTTAATAGATAATGATTATGTCTCAAAATATATTTATAAGATAAACAGAGACCTATTTTAATAAGAAAATCGTAACATATTGATAATTTCCCCCATTTCATATTTAATGGTCAATTTCATATTAAGGTAAACAATGCCATGATGACTTGGTTAAAATGATTCACCTCTTGCTTGGTTTAATGACATTACAAAATCTTCATATCACCCAGAAATTAACAAATAATTTGAGCTATACAGAGATGAGTTGATAGATATTATTGATAAATGCAGCAAAAAAGAAATAACTGCAATTAATATAGCAGTCAAATATATAAAGGTTGATATAAGCTATGCGAACTGATTTATTAGAGAGGGTCTTAATTTTATCACATTTTACAAGAACAAATCAGAAAATGGCCTGATTACCTAAGTTAATCAATTGATAATCTATGATTTAGATTATAATGCTTTTTATAATAAATTAAATATTACTACATTACTCATTAAAAATTATCAGTTTATTATATGAGAGCACATTAATTGATAACATTGGCAATTAGAAGTTCAAAATTTTTGATAAGGTAAAATATGAAGGCATAAAACTTTGAAATTTTTTAAGAACAACATCCAGACTCTTTAGAGAAGTTTTTAGAATATAAAAACAGAAAAATTTTCGGACTTTTAAAAATGAGACAAAAGGTTACTATGGATACCTAGGACTTGCTTGAAAGAATCATTTAGAAAACATAATTTGTTGATACAATGAGAGTTTTTACAAGTATTGCACCAACAAGTATTGCACCAACAAGTATACATAACAAATTTTAACTAATTGAGATCTATAGATGGCTTAAAGCTAAGATTAATATCAGGTAAATATAGCTAGATTCGATATAAGATAAACTCAATTTGAGATACATTAAGCCGAATAATAGTAACGAGAAATGGAGGATACTCGAATTTCAGGTTAATTTAGAATTCCAGATTCATAAGAATCAATGCGAAATGCTAAATTACAAATCATAGATGAGTTCATATTAGAGAAGAGACTCAGAGAACTTTAAAATGAGCATGGACCTCTTGATAAAAACCAATTACTTACTGTATTTAAAACAGAATCAATTTTTATTTAACATCTAATTTTATAATATGCTGCTTTAGAATGGATTATTGAGTTAAAGTGATTAAATTAACTTACCAAACTGCCTAAACTATTTATGGGCCAAGTAATTCAGAGTGACGAAGAAAGAATAGCCTTAATTTAAAGCAAATTACCTATAGAAAGGTAGAAAAATTAAATTTACTCTGAGTCTTCAATTGAGATGGATATTACAGATACAAACCTTTATAGAATAGCGAAGAAGATACAAGATAATCCGCTTTTATATGATTAGCTATTAAAATTCTCTCCCCTATATAGAAGTCACATTTTTCTCAATTTCCCTGAACACAGAAAGGCCTCACTGCCATTATTGCTTTACTTGAGATGAGCAATAACTCATTAGTTATTTGCGAATTAATATCTCGGAAATTTCAATTAAACTTGCTTAATGATGATCTATTTGGACGGTCTATATCTTAACTTGGGTCTCAGTATGATTAAATGAAAAAGGAATAATGAAATAAAAGAGATATGTAATTATTTGCTCTCCTTTGATTAAAGAGATTATTTTAATTTCAAATTTATATACAAAGCTCATTCCATAAAAACTATTCATATTTGATAACTTATGTTATATTTTATAGGCTTTTTAATAAATCATAAACTTATTCCAAAATTAAATTAAAATTTTACATTAATTTTGTATTTTAATTTCACACATAAGTTTCATTATCTTAAATATAAATAATAATAAATAAAATAAAATGGAAAAAAGTTTAGAATAAATTTAACAAAATAAAGAGCCAAGCCCCTACAATAAAAACAGCCCCTATTTCAAGCAATTTTATCCAGATCTATACTCAGTCCCTTAAGAATTTCCTGAATAAAATGAACTTTAACAAGCGACCTAAGACAAAACAGAAATTTTTAATTAAATTTTGGTGCTCTTACAAGACTAAAACGATGATAGACAATAAGATATCATATTCATTCTTTAAAACTAACCTGACTAATTCTTTTTGAAAAACTTTGACAGTATTACTCTACCAGGCTTGAAAGTAATGCCCATGTCTTTTCATTTCGTGTTTTATGAGGCTTTTAAGGTTTGAGGTATTTAGCCACTAGAAATATATAAGTGCTCTAGATCTGTGAACCCCTGAACAACATGGATTGTTTAAGTTTCTCAATAGTCTCAGATATTTTTGAGAGCACTGAATTTCTACTTAGAGATGCTAAAATTACTCATAAATTCGAATTGAATCGATAATTTAAGAGAATTAATTGGGAAATAAGTGATTATTACATGGAAATAAAGAGGACATTCGCTGTTGCCATGCATTTTGCAGATACGGAACTATCTAAAAGGTTTAATAGAATTAAGTAACTCTTGTTTTTACGAGCTTATCAAAATCATAATGAGAAGAAAGTCAAATAATAGTAGGTAAGAAAGGCGTTAAGTAAAATATTGTTAGAAATATTGTTGAATACACAAGTGAACCTCTCTTTTAAGAATTAGAATGATTTAGTCCATAATTTATACTAATTATTTCAAAGTTGATTTAAATGACAAATTATTTATTGATTTAAATAACTAATATCCTGAAACAGTAAGTTATTCTTGAATTATTAACCAATATAGTATAACATTCAATTTTGGTCAGACTACTTTAAGAACCAACCAGCGGTAGTCCGTAACATTGTGAATTTTGCAGCCTACCCTATATTCGATCCTAAAACCAAGAGTCAAATGGATATGATGTCGTTTATTGATGTTGATTTGAAAAAGAAGCAAAGAATGCTGCTTTAACAAAACCAAATTGGCCTTGAGAGAGAAGTATACTCTAAGTTTTTGGAATAGGACTATGCAAAGAGAGTCATAGAGGAGTACGGTGAGGAAGCTGGAATATTTGGGAGAATTGGTGCTTATATTAAAGAGGAGGGACTTCTAGAAGATGGGTCGAAGAGAAATTACCCTAAACTTGACTAGTTCTTATGATTTAATGTAAGGATTAAAAAATTTATGAAAGAATTCAATTATAAACAACTAAGTTGAAAGCATAATAGGTGATTAGACCATTCTTTAAGATATTGATAAATAAATCAAGCAAATTACAGATGGAGAGCTCAACAATATCAGCAAGAGTAAAAATCTAAAATCACTCAACAATTGAACTCATTCTGAGTATTTATTTAATTAAATATGGATTAAATGAACGAATATGCTCTAATAAATTCAGGATACAGAAAATATTGGATTTAAAGAAATCAAAAGACAATATTATTAATATTATATTTGGTATTCATTACGAATGCTATCCTTCAACTTATTTTTCAAGCATTTCCTTGAGCCAATTTTTAGCTTGATTAATTGTCTCATTTGATTCTTCTTTCGTTCCTAAAAGTGGAGCATTGTAATTTAAGTACCCATCTGGCATATATAAATACTCTTTAAGTTTGATGTCATGATTCAGTCTTGCAAGTCTATAAGTTAAATTAAAACTTTCATCTCTAAGCGGGTCATTTGCTGCTACCATAATTCTAACAGTAGGAAGTTTACAAATCGATTAATCGCTCGCTAAAATTGGGGAGATTAAATGATTAGTTTCAGGATCACACACTTAATGTTGAGAGAAATCGCCGCAATAAGATTCCAGACACATCTTCAAGAAAGGATATGGCAACATAGGATCATCAATGGCCATTAGTATAGATGGTATAAACTTGTATTTTGTTAATACTAAAAGCTGGATAGCAAAGGACTAAACCATCTGGAACTCTAAACTTTCTTTCAACTGCCATTAATGCTGTAACTAGTACTAAATTTCCTCCTGCTGAGTCTCCTGCTAGCAATATTTTATCAGGATCAAAGCCGAAATAGTGCTTGCAATTATTAACAATCCAGTAATACGTCTACCATACATCATTAAGAGCATCTGTAAATTAACTTTAGGGTGCTAATCAAAGGTCTATCGAGAAAATTGGTATCTTTACATCTTTAGCCCACATAATTGTGTAGCATTAATTACTACCTGAGCTCATTGCTACAAACCGAATGATAACTGAATATTTGTTAAGAACTGGTCACTCAGCATATCTGAAATATTTTATAAGAACTTTAACAAGGGATTGTGAGCTTGATGATCATGATCTATGGGCCTAGGTTATTCTTTCAATTGCCCTATACTTAAATTTACTAGTAAACTTACATCTGCGAGAAGTCTTACCCTCACATGAGTCGCAGGATTATAACCACCCTTTGGTTTTTTGAATAGTGGTCTAGATTGCTAGTTTTCTTGTTGATAAGTAGCCATCGTATAATAGTCGAAAGCAAAATAACTACTATTTAACATTTAATAAGTTTTTAATTCTTTGAAGTTTATCATTATTGAGGCAACTTATCAATATTGTCTCTTGTATAAATAATATCAGTCATGGGAATATAAAGAATTATGTTATGCCTGACTGTAGGCAGCACTATTTCAAGAGCTTAAGCAATATGCTTATTTTCCATCATATTCCAAAGCTCTAAAGTCATACTTAAATCTCGGTTAGCTTTAATCATTTCACACTATTCAGACCTTTTCTCCTTATTAAAGAAAAATAAAGTGCTATAAAGACTGTGCTTAAGCATATTTGTTACGAAATTATCGTCTTTTGATTGTTTGTTCAAGACACAATTACCTATCGCAAGATAATCATGAAAACTATTGTAAGCTCTGATAAGTCTCTTTGAATGCTTGAATTCATGCTATTTGTAGCATTTCATCACAAGTTACAAGCTTCAGAAGAAGCATCTTAATAGAAAATGTCATTTTCGTTTGCAAGCATGGCGTTATAGAGTATCATATCAGAAACGTACATTTTTGAGCAAGTAACGTATATTCTTCTGACCAACTTACTGTTCATCTTTTATTTCATTTCAAGAGCCCTTTTGCAATACTGAAGCAAAATAGTTTGCATTTTAACTATGCACACTACAACTAAAGTTGCAGCATTTGTATTTACCTTTAAAGTGAAATCTCTCATCTATTAGACTTCTTAGTTTCTATGATAGTTTTTGTCTTCAGCATTCTCAAAGTGAAATCGTTTTATTAGAACTCTATTTGCTTTGGTTAAACATCATTCTCTTTTCTCTCTTCTTTCACTTCTTCGAGAGCAGGTTAGTTAAATCTCTCAATATTTGATTCAATCCATTTCATTGTCATTTTTTGAAGTTTATTAAGTCTTGGTGTCTTTTGCTATTTAAAAGTAATAAATTTATAAAACTATATCAACTAACTCTTCTTTTTCAGGGTATTCACATATTTATTCTTAATCTTCTAATTGTTATCTTCTGTCTGTTTTTGAAGGAGAAAATCCTGTTTATTTATTATTTCTAGTCTGACTGTGTCTTCATCTTGAACTGCTTCAGTTTGCTCATAAAAATCAGTAATAGCATCTTCAAAAATGGAGTCTGTGGCCATATTAAATGTTTCCAAATGAATTCTATGTCTTTAGAGTGGAGTTTAATCTTGATCATTGATATCTTAAGAATCTATAATATTATCTTTAATTTACATTTTGATAAAGAAGATAAACTTACTTAAACTGTTAGGTTGTTATTGACTGTCAAATTTTAAATGTAGAGATTGATAATGATGGCTGTCAGCAGATTAATAGTTTGATTCTTCTTCTTTACTTTGGTCTGTCATTTCCACATCTTAGTTTTGTATCCTCTGCTTCTCATAATAATTAATTAATATGTAAGACTTATACAGTCCGCCAAAGTAATTTTATTGCATATTTGTAAAATAAAGCATGTTGTCCCTTATGATTTCCAAAAATTCTTGAAGTGTGACATTGATGTGCTTCATCAATTCCAGATTTCTCTCAAATATGACCTTATATTTAGGCTTAACTTCTGAGCTTTTAGTTCTCTGTATTTTCTTCTAATTGATGGCATCTAAGAACCCATTGATCTCTTTTATTCTTATCTGACATAAAAGTAGGAAAATTTTAAGAATTAATTTATTATCGCTAAATAGAATAGTACTCCAGTAAATTATATAAGATTTTGGCAAGAGTTTTTAAACTTACAGTTTGATATGGCTAGGTATGTCTATTTAATGGAATATATGTGTATTTTTTGTAAAATATCATGAATTTTGTTCAATTTGATATCGCCATTGAAGTCTTTTGCATGTAATCTTAGCCCGCATTGCTTGTTTTGATTATTGCAATTATTCTGCAACCATATTAAAAAATGAATGTTCAATTAGTTACCTATAGCAATGAGTTAGACTAATTCTGTTGTTCAATTTGGTACTTAGTTGACTGATTCATAGATACTTAATTGGTATTTATTTGGGATTGGAGTATTTCGGGGATCAGTTAAGATTGCTAGTTACTCTAGATATCCACTAAAATTTAATTCATAGTATTATTCTTGATTTTTTATCACACGTAATATCATAGAAGCATACGCACCTGATTTATATTTATTTTTATATAGTTAATAAGATTTGATAGTAGATAGATATCGATTAAAAATAATCAAATGATATGTACTTTAATAACTACTTATAAATATTGGCATTGTAAAAAATACTTTAAGAAGTCTGATGTGTAGTTATGACTGTATGACTTTTAATCATAAATATTGAAAGGTTTAAAGCTAAAATATTAAGATAAATAAATTAACTGGGAAGCTCTCCATTTAACAATATATGATTTATGTGTTTAAGCTTCTATTTTATGATTAATAGCAGATGTACTAGCTTGCTCTCATCTTTCTATCGTCAAATATTTTAAATTAGAACTTTATTTCTCAAAATTGTAATATCAAAATAAACTTATTTATGGTAAACACTGATGAATTTGGCGTAGAGGATGGTATCCTTCTGCTTGTTGATGTCCATGTATACGATTGCCATCATGCTGTAGAAGAGAACGACGACCATAATCATTACAACCCAGATAACGATTTGTCTTGACGTAATATCAGACTAATGAAAACTTTTATTTTTAAATTGAAAATTACGAGAGTTGGGATGGTAGCACCTTGCTAAAGGACAGTAGTTGCGGAAGTGGTTGACTCGAGCTTATGTTTTTATTTATTAATTTACTAATCAATAGAGAGGGAGGGTAGTCGCTAAAATATATCTGTGATTATATTATAAAAAGGGCTCAGTGAAAGCCTTTAAGATTGACACTGGTTCATTGACATTGGCGTAAGAAGATAATGCTATAAAAGTATTAGTAAATCTGGAAAACTTAATATATTCTTACAAAGAGTGGCGAGGATGAGGATTGCGAAGAGAGCTTTGTTGTTCATATTTCTTATTATATTAATAATAATTAATAATTATAATTTGAGATTCAGTCAAGCATTAAAAGTTAGTGAAATTAATGTTATAGGTATATTAATCGTCTTAATTAAAACTCTATACAAACACAAACATAAGAATAAATTACCTCGAGGATAATCTATATTTTCAAATTGTTTTATTTGTTAAGGGGTTAAGAGGTCTTTAACCATGAGAGCTAGGAGAATATGCTCTGTGCTCTTTAAATGGATGAAAATCGTAGTATAATTAGTGTCCCTTGCCTTATTTCTTAGAAGTCCTCCCAAGAGTATTAAAGATTTAATACAGCGTAGTTTTCGAGTCATTGAACCTAAAAATTCAAGTTAATTTCGTAACTTTTATATATTTACTCATTATAGCGAGGTCTATCGAGCCCATCATTTAAGATTACAGATGAAGATGCCATTACTTAATTAGGGTCCTTATCAAAGATCTAAATATTTTCAATTCTATAAGTAGCATTTAAATCAAAGTCAAAGTGAATTACCTTCCATGATAATTTACTATTTCCTATCTGATTTCCATTATTCTCTCATTGGTTTTCATAAATTCATCAAAATAATTGTATTCACTTGGCGCATTGACTAGTTTCAACTATATATAAATAAGTTAGATTAATTCAATTGAACTTTGAATAAGATGAGTTCTGCGAATCAATTTATAACTAAATTTTTATTAAAAAATTAGTTATTAAGATTATTTCAGTAAACCCGACTTAAAGATGAAACTTACTCTGAGTTGATCCAATTATGCTCACGGATATCTACTTTGAAACCTATCTTCATCTAGCTATAATATGGCAAGTTAATTATTTAATATTATGATCATAAATTTATATAAAATAAACTCCTTATTTTAGTTATAAAAATTAATAATGTAATATTTAATTAGTTTGGTATAACTTTATATCTCATTATTTTATAAGGACACTATAAATAAAAATCAATATATTTATAAAATGAGATAATAAAAATTAAATTTTATTCACAAAAAAATCAAGAAATTAATGCCATTTAATTATTCATAAAATAATTGACTTAAAGAGGGTTATCTTACATCTTCCTTTTTCTCTTCTCAATCTTTTTCTCCTTTTTAACTCCTTTAGTCCCTTTTTTTGGCATTTTAATCTTAATTGATTTTATATTATTTCCTTTATTTTAATTTTCATTATTTATAGTTTTATTAAAGTAAATAAAGATTGTACACTTCGAAATTCTATATATATATATCTAATTGTATTATTATTATTGATTAAAATAATATATATTCTGGAATTTTCCAATAAAGTTGAATAAAATGGCTGAACCTAAGGAAATTAGTATCTTACTTAAAGATATAGGTAATTATTGCTATTACTAATAAAATTACGATTAAGCCATCGATTACTATACCAAAGCAACTTTAAGTAAAATAAAAATTTATATGTAGTAATAATATTGATAAAATACAAAACTATTAGTAAAATAAAAATATAAATTCAAAATAACTGCCTTATAATAAATAAAAGTAAATTAAATTATATTGAAGAATGAAAAAAATGGAAAAAGTTAGAAACTTTTATTTATAGTGTAAACAAATATATACTAATGCTTAATTATGAAATATGAAATTATTTTTATATTGATTTCCAAAACCATTTTCTATTAAGCTCAGTTTGTGTGATTAAATAATTGATTTTAAGTTGGTATACATTAAAACTTATTATGTAAAACAAACCTGATAATATAGCTAAAGTAGTATTCGCTTTTAAAATTTTAGTAATTAATAGGATAAAATCAGAAAAAATGAAATAAATACATGAAATTATGGTAATTAGTTTGAAAAAAAAACAGAAATATAAGGACTTACTTAAGGATTATTCAATAAAATAGTTATTGAAATCAGAGAGGTTTTGGGGTACATTGAAAAACTTATTCCTTTTTAATTAAAATTTAATAAAATATAAATATATTACGTTTTCTGATTAATTCAAATATTTTTTAATTTTCTAAAATTCATGATTGATATTATCCAGAAAATCAAATTCTTATCAACAGAATTAAATTGCTTAAATGTGCCAAATTTTAATCTTTAAATGACGATAATTAAGAATTTTTAGATCATATATTTGATGATATTTTTCCTATCTAAAGCTTCTTAATGATGAATTCTTGAAATTTACTATAAAATTAAAAATACATAATTTTACCTCTTTTTTTTCCTATAGGAAATAAATGAAAATAACCCTACATTTTTCATGAATCAAGCCCGATGCTACAAAATGAAGAAACTTTTCGGCAACTAAATTAAGATTCCTTAAAATCTATCAAGTTGGACGAAACTTACATAAAAGCTTACATTGTGAATAGTGAGGCGCTCGTAGAGTTAGGCAAAAACGAAAACAATACTGCTAAAATTGAGAAGGGAATTTAAAGAATGAAAAAAGTGCTGAATATGTGCTATAAGAAAAATTAGAGAGGGTACGAGAAGGAAATTTAGAATCAACTTAAGAAAGCTGAGAAAATCAAGTGGTATAATTAATATTTAAAGATATATAGAGATGTCTCAATTAAGGGCTTAAATTCTTGATAATAATTATTTGAAATTCCAACATTTAAATTATACAAGGAGAGCGAGTTGACCAAGAAAGAAAGAGATAACTTAATGGATCAATTAAGAAACAGAGTCGATAACATAAGAGATTCAGATTTAATTAATAGATTTGAGACATATCTGAACTCAGCAGACCCAACCACATCCTCGACCTGGAGCTCGCTAGGAAGAAAAGGAAGAGACGCCAAAAAAGAAAAATTAAAGAGATACCAGACAACTTACTGTGCAGGATCACAGATGACTTAATGGAAAACCCTGTTATAATTCAGAGTGGGTTTACATATGAAAAGATCGCTATTTTGGAGCATTTTTAAAAGAAGGGGGCTTATTATCCAATCACTAGGTAAGATATCTCCTAAAATTCTAATATGTAACTGTGTAGACAACAAGTTGATCCAAATATCCTGATTCCAAATAACTATAATAAATTTCTTAAATTTAAAATGTATAATTACTTACGATTATTTATACATAAAGCAAACGGCCTAGCATTTATGATAAATAAAAAGGAAAATAGATGATTATAATAAAATGATCAATACTAATATGAATAATGAATACTTTTAATGGGGACACTGGTGGAGCAGTTACACTCACTAAAAATGTAAGTTTCAAAAAACATATCTAAACTTTTTATTTTTTAGAGGTCCTACCTGGTAAGAGCAGTGACTGACTTTAGTTGTGACTTCGCAAAGAAACAGAAAGAATCAGGAAAGGCTCGATAATATTTACTGATGGTGATATGTATTGTGGTGAATATAAGAATGGCAAAGCTGTTTAATTAGTCTTCTTCCATTTTGTTTTAGAAGTATTCATATTAGTATTAATCATTTTATAATAATCATCTATTTTCCTTTTTATTTATCATAATTACTTGGAGAGGTAAGATGGTAAAAAATAATGAAAACAATACTCATCATTTTTATCAAATAAAGACAACAAAAACAGATCATGTTTGATAATGATGATAAAAAGTATAAATACATTAGGAGTGCTAACTAAATATTTTTATAGGAATCCCTGGGCTTTAAAATATATCCCTGGAGAAAAGTACCATCATTATCACATGTGAATGCAGAAAAATTGCTTTATAAAATTACAGTTGTTATATTATTGATATTTAATTTCCTAAATCTTAAACATCACAAATAAAAAACACATTTAAATTAGTTAACAAAAAGGAGGTAGTTAAAAATTAATTAATCAATGCCAATAAAATTTTTAAAGTTTTAATCTTACCAAAAGTATGCTCTATTTATTCAAAGTCTCATTAATCTTGGAGGTGACCTTGGTCTTTCTTAAATTTATAAATTTTCTAGATTCTTAAGCAGTCTCATATTAGGTCGACTATAAATTAAAAACTTATCAATGAAATTTATGCTTACCCATGAGGGCAGTTATCTTTAAAATACATTTTATTTATAATTATATTAAATTTTTTTAAAAGTTCCCGGGTAGCCTGATTATTAACAACTTTACTCATCGTTTTATTATCTAGAACTGTTCCCACCATTATACTAGTCCTGCATGCCCTAGAAGCCAAATTTGAATAAATATTTGAAGGTCTTAAAAGCTCTTTATGCAATAGCGACTATTCTTTTCTATTTGTTTATTCTTTGTCTAAATTTAGATTTGCACTCACAATGTTAAAAAGTTCATAGAAGTCTAAATGTAATAAAAAATCATAAAATTAGCTGCCATCAACTGAAAAAGTGGCTTTCTTAACAAATGGCAAACTTTTAATCAAGCAAGTATTGCACATTTCATCTTCCTCATTCCTTGGAACAACTTTAAATCCGTTCATTCTAAACACATCAGAGTGTATTTTTACTGCAAGAGCATCTGTGTCACTCAGATCAACTTGAATTGGACTGTAAAAATAATATCATGAAAAAGGAAAAACTTACTGCTTTAAATCTTAGCTCTCTATTACAGTGGTTCTAGAGAAATTTTCAAAATTATACTTCTCATCACAAGAATTTTAATCTAAGATAAACAAGTCATGATCATTCAAAGTTGCCATTATGAAGCCTGAGTTAAGTGACCTTTAACTTATAAATTTTTGAAGTCATCTTTCTTAAATCTTTAAAGTAGTTCTTTCTCGTCCATTTAGATATTTCCATTGGTTTATGCAAGAGCATCTTTTTAAGGGATATATCTAGACTGTCGATGGGAGATTTCTTATTTAATTTTTAGGCTTTAGGGGTATAGGCACCCTGGAGAGGCAGATTATTCTTTTTTCTCAAAATATCTAAATTATCTATATTTCATCAAACATTGAAAAAACTTATTATAACCCATTAAAATCTGTCTCTAAGGTTTCTAATAATCTTTATAAAATCTAAGGAACCTGTTTTATAGTATTTATACTATATTAACAAGTATAATAACAATAAGATTTACTTAAAATGAAAAGTTTTCCAATATTTTAATTTCTTTATATTTGTAATTCTATCAATAACATCTCTAATTCCTTGAGTAATTAATTAGTGGTAGATTTAGATGCATGCATCACTAATTTAATAAATAATTTTGTCATTGATAATCTTGAAAACATGCTAATAAATACATCTAAGTATTCAAGGAATTAGAGATGTTATTGATAGAATTACAAATATAAAGAAATTAAAATATTGGAAAACTTTTCATTTTAAGTAGATGTTATTGTTATTATACTTGTTAATATAGTATAAATACTATAAAACAGGTTCCATAGATTTTATAAAGATTATTAGAGGCCTTAGAGACAGATTTTAATGGGTTATAATAAGTTATTTCAATGTTTTAATGAAATATAGATAATTTAGAAATTTTGAGAAAAAAAAATAATCTGCCCTCCAGGGACAATTACCCGTGATTTTTAGGAAACCTTGGAAATATCGTTTATTACCATTCCAGCCAAACTCAAAATTCTACGATGTATTGCCATTCTTATGATCTAGGAGAATGAGAACACTTGTTCGAGATATTAACGCATGGCTCATCACCTTGTTTTAATAAAACATGAATTAGCATCACCTTTCATTGACATCTGAGCTTAACAACGATATTTTCAATATTTAATATTTAATTTGGCTTCATAATATCACCTCGAATTCCTACTATCATCCAGAGCTCATGAGATTTGAAGTTACGCACGACGCAAAGACACTTATAATGTAGGTTATAAGCTAGCTTTCGACTTTAGTTCTTACGGATTTTGAAAATAGTGTCTCACTCTAATAATATAGAAGAGAGAAGGGGGACCAAAAGTGGTGAAAATAATTTTGGAGAGAAATTTCTCGATCATCAGAAACACTTTCTTAACAATATAAGTACTATCCAATCTAAGTTCTTCAATTATGAGTGATTTTTGAAAACCTTGGAAATATCGTTTATTACCATTCAAGCCAAACT
This sequence comes from Oxytricha trifallax, assembly GCA_000711775.1. Lineage (NCBI taxonomy): Eukaryota > Ciliophora > Spirotrichea > Sporadotrichida > Oxytrichidae > Oxytricha > Oxytricha trifallax. Next base: position 29,557 of record ARYC01008770.1, read on the forward strand.
CAAAATGCTACGATGTACTCAAAACCCCAAAACCCCTTAATGAGGTTTATAAGTGCTTTGATTTGTAAGGAGTTTGTTATGGGTTGGGGTTATTAATTAAATGCGAGACTAAAATTACAAGCTTTTGGGGTTTATTTATGATGAAGAGTATATAGATTTAGTGTTCAAACTGCGTTATGGATGTGATATGTATAGTGAATAAGTCAAACCAATACTGAACTATAAGTCTATTTCACTGCTCTTAAAGCGTAGTCCATCAACTGTTCGCTCTCACTGCTTGAAAGCTATATAATTAAAGCAATAATAGCTGAATTCTTAGCCTCAGAGGAAGTCAAAGTTTCTATAGAAGCATATTGACTATCCTATAAATGAAAAAACATTGAAGTATTGGGCTCACTTCTCTCTCGACTAACGAGCTATTATGTTTCACCGCCAGTTCCCTGAGTTGAAGATCTCTGCATAATCTGTTGCAAACATTTATAAACGAAACGGTATCTCTTACAAAGGTGTAAATCGTATCAAGAGAGTAATAGATTTCACTCTGCCATTTTACAACAACAACTTAAATTATATTTATAATTAAATGCAGAGAGCCTAATAGAATAATATTAAGTTTATTCATGCTGACGAGGCTGTGTTTACATTCAACACTTTCATCTAGAAGTCTTGGTATAAGAGGCATAGCAACATAGAAGTATATGACTAAAAAGTCAAGGCATAAACAATGGCAATTATCGGAGGAATTAGCGAGGATGCTGGTTTAGAAACTTATCTTATTCATCCTCGCTCTATTAAGACAGAGCAGTATATTAAGTTCTTAGAGCAGCTGAGAGAGAAGTACCCTGAATAAGAGATTATACTATTCGTTGATAATCTTCCTGTTCATAAGACTAAAGAAACAAGGAAGAGTTATGAACAACTTAGAATAACGCCAGTGTTCAACGTACTTACAGTCCATAGTTTAATGGAATTGAGTTCTACTGGGGTATATTAAAAGGTCATTACAAGAAACTGCTGCTATACCACTTGATGCATGACCTACCAATCGATACAGTAGACTTTATTAAAAGCTCAGCGAAGAGAGTAGATAAATAATTAACTTAAAAGTGTGCGAAAGAAGGGAGAGTGAATGTATATAAATAAGTGTTGTAGTTAAGTTAATGAATATATAAGTCACATTTAAAATTATTTAGAGAGAGCTGGATTCTCTTTCTTTTCTTCTACTTCTTGCTTCCCACCTCCTAAGTTCTTCTCTTGCTGCAGCTCCACCATCTATGTTCATTAACTCTTGAGGCTAAATATTTGAATAAAGTCTCTTGCTTACTTCATACTTTGTCTGCGACTTTCGCTCTCTGTGAAGCTTGCTCTATTCCTTCATCAAGAAGATGCCAGTACCAGTTTTTTCAAAAGAGTTAAGCTTTAAATCTTACTTGAAATATAAGGGTGCTTCTGCAGCTCTGATAAACAGCTCTCACTTATCTTGATCCCTTCTTTGTCCTTATCTTCTGAAGAGATGTTGTACCTTTTCTTATGAGATTCTTGGATAATTTCTTTCAAGTAATCACCTTTGATTGTTGCAAGTATGTCAAAGAAATAGTTTCTTTCAGGTAGTTATTTGACAACTGCTTCTAAGTAGGCAGGTACTGCGAAACCTCTGGGTCGTTCATAGCATCATCATATAAGTTAGTCACTGAAATCTCTGGATAGTTTGGAATCTCTGCAAACTTTACATCTTAAGTTTTTAATGCTTTCTTCTCTTCGCGAGTATCGCTCTTAGAAATGAAATTTTAGTACTTTCCATCGTTGGGAGGAACAAACCAACTTCAAAATAAAGATTAGCCACTATGAGTTCATTACCTTGCTGCACCAGGTAGCGGTGCAAATCCTCCTTGCTTCTAAATCTTTGAATCAATTCTTGTGCTGCACTCTTTTCATTGCATCATTTATTGACTCCATCTTGTTTACAGATCTAAGAAATGAATTCAAATTTAAGTTTATTGATTTCAATTATATACTTCTGTAAACTTACTATTAAATATGGGCATCCTATAGGAGGTCAACCTCTAAGAAGGATATGGAGAAGGTTTTGAGAACTGGTTTCAACTTGAGAGATTGATATCAAATTCTACTGTTATAGTTCCATATTTTTTAATTTAAATTGGTACGTACTTAATTAGGAGCAACTCCTAAAATGCGAGTACTTAATTAGGAGCATTAATTAAAGCTAGTACTTAATTAGGAGCACCCTAATTTTAATCATAAAATCACAAAATACCTCCTAAAGCAGTACGTACTTAATTAGGTGCACCTCCTAAATCGGTAAGTACTGTAATCAACTTATTATTGATAGTAAAAATGGTTACTTCCTCCCCCATATTTAGAGCTGGATTGTCTCTTAACACTTATATTTCTTCTCTAACTCTAAGAACTTCCCTTGAAACTTGTAAGCTTGCAAAGCTCTCATATAAGCTCTCAGTTATAAATGCAGTTTTATAATTTTAAATTCAAATTTAAATATGAGCGCTAACATTTTAAGAAAAACAACAGCACTTCCATCAAAATAAATGAGACTTACCTTTGGCAGCAATAAAAAGTGTGATAGCTGTCAGATGAACTCTCATAAAGAACTACCAGAGCTATCACTTGAGGTCTCTGTTATTAAAATAGAAATTAATAATATAAAATAAATGGCAAACAAGTGTGTGGGAAACTGAGAGTAGTAGAAAGGTAATAATGAAATTCCTATGCAAACTCAAGAAGTTGAAGTCTATTTTTGTGAGTTATGTGAGAGAGATTTTGCTCATAAATCAAGCTGGTACAGACATATGAAGGAGCATAGAGAAGCCAAGACCACTGTCTACTTAAAGCATTATAAAATAGATGGAAAGTATGACTGCTTTGAGTGCCATAAGCAATACTCTCATACAAGAGACTTGAAGAAGCATCTATTAAAAGCTTACAAGAAAGATATAGAAATTGAGAATCATGAAGTTTAGCTTAGGCTTTTCAACAAAAGAAAAGCGAGGGAATATTTTAAGGTCGTAGTGCCTGAACAAGCTAGAGAGTTAGAGTACGTTAAGAAGGCACGCAACCAACTGACCTCTGAAATAAAAAAAATTATGATCAAGATTCAATATAAAAAGATTCCTGTTCTTGCCTAAATTGACCTAGACACTTCACTTTAAAGCTACCTTATATTAAAGACTCCTTTGATAAGAAAGTTATCAATGATAATCAATACGCAAACAAAGTGTATCCCTTCAACTATCTCTTAAGTGATGATAAATACTAGATAGAGTTTACAAATGAGTATCAAGTACTCACTCAAGCAAAGTTTAAAGAGTGTAGTTACTTAATCAAGCTAGATGGCTATTCACCTTGCCAAGGATCATGTTGCTTTTAGACTGCCACTATATGAAATGACCCTCAGAAATTTCATTACTGATCAAAGGAATCATAAGTAGCTTGCTTTGATAGCAACTTAAATCTTACAAGGTATTAAAGAGCTACATAAGTTAGGCTTTATTCAAAGAGATTTGAAGCCTGAGAATATTATGATAAACTTCTCACCTGTAAGAGTAGCAATAATTGACTTCAACAGAGCATTAAGGGTAGAAGTGTCAAGGCTTGGAAGTGTTATGGGAACTGCAGGCTATTATCCACAAAGAGATGACTGGAGAGATGGAGACTTTCAATAGGATTTGTGGGCAATGGCAGCAATAATAATAGAGTGCGATATGCCTCGCAACGATTACTACTCAACAAGGTGTGAAAAGGATGCGAAGCAAAGAATAAAGCAATTTATATATATAAAAACAGAGTATCTCTTACAATGAAATAGATGGCAGAGTAAGTGATTATCAAGCCTAATCCACGATCAGACATATCAATTGAATAGATAGAATAGTGGTTGAGTAAAATAAACTTCAGACCTCTCCTACATGATCCAAAAGTGCATTTTGAGTGATTAAATTAAATTTATTTACTATAAAATTCACATTAAAACCTATTAATAACCCAACCCTAACAAATTCCCTACAAATGAAGGCACTTATAAACCTCATTAAGGGGTTTAGGGGTTTTGATTCCCATTCTTATGATATAGGAGAATGAGAACACTTGTTCGAGATATTAACGCATGGCTCATCACCTTGTTTTAATAAAACATGAATTAGCATCACCTTTCATTGACATCTGAGCTTAACAACGATATTTTCAATATTTAATATTTAATTTGGCTTCATAATATCACCTCGAATTCCTACTATCATCCAGAGCTCATGAGATTTGAAGTTACGCACGACGCAAAGACACTTATAATGTAGGTTATAAGCTAGCTTTCGACTTTAGTTCTTACGGATTTTGAAAATAGTGTCTCACTCTAATAATATAGAAGAGAGAAGGGGGACCAAAAGTGGTGAAAATAATTTTGGAGAGAAATTTCTCGATCATCAGAAACACTTTCTTAACAATATAAGTACTATCCAATCTAAGTTCTTCAATTATGAGTGATTTTTGAAAACCTTGGAAATATCGTTTATTACCATTCAAGCCAAACTCAAAATGCTACGATGTATTGCCATTCTTATGATCTAGGAGAATCAAAGCCCCAAAACCCTTTTAGTAGTTTGATTGAGTTTTTTATTGATAAAAGTAGACTATTAGTGCATACTTTA
>ARYC01008772.1:0-16924 GCA_000711775.1 Oxytricha trifallax
GAAAAGCTATAGCATCTCTCCTGAAGAAAAAGAAAAGCAGGGAATAAAAATCAGCGACACTTGGCTCGAGGAACTATAGAAGCATCCATTCATCTCTAGTAAACTTAATCTTCTAACTATATAGAAAAACCTGGCACTGTTATTTACTTGATGAAAGAGCGCAGCAAATTAAACAGAGAGAGAAAATCACAGGTAAAGCATGAATTGATAAAGAGACTCTTCAAAGATTTCTAAAAGCCAGAAGAGATGAACATAGATGCAGGAGCTGGCACTAAAACAAAAAACATGGGCCCAAGCAAGCCTTAAGAGGAAGAAAAGAAAGAGAAGCCAAATCCCTTTACGGGCAAATTTAATATGTGAACTTATTCATTCGTTTAAATCTAAAACTTATTTATAAACACAAAATCTCCCTTCTCTTGCGCACACTATAGCTTTATCATCGCTGACTCTCTTAGCAGCACTCTTAATAAAATCGACTGTATCAAATCATGCATCAGATGGTAGAGCAGCAATTTCTTATAATGACCTTTCAATAACCCCCAATACAATTCAATTCCATTGAACTAAGGGCTGTAAGGAAAATTAAATACAGGTGTTATATTTAGCCTATCATATTCCTTCCTTGAGTCTTTAGTTTTAAGAACTGACAAGTTATCAACGAATAGAATAATCTCTTAGGCAGCGACTTATCTCTGAGTTATTGCAAGAACTTAATATATTATTCAGTCTTTATAGAACGAGGGTGAATAACATAATCTCGAGGCCACTATCTTCACTTATTCCACCAAGAATAGCATGAGTTTACACCTTAACCTTTTAGTCATAAACATCTATATTACTATACCTCTTATACCAAGACCTCGATATAAAGGTATTGAATGTAAATACTGCCTCATCAGCGTGTATGAACTTTATATTATGCTCTTAAGACCTCTGCATTTAATCGAATATATAATTTAAATTAGCCTTATAAAATGGAACATTAAAGTCAATCACTCTCTTAATGCGATTGACTGTCTTGTAAGATATTCATTCTTTTTATATATGTTAGCTATCGATTAAGCAGATATGTGAAGCTCAGGAAAAAGGCGATGAAACATCACAACCCTCTAGGCCAGAGAGAAATGAGCCCAGTATTTAAGAGTCTTATCATTAATAAGATATTCAATATGATGCTGCTAAAATTTTAAGGGTCTCTTAGGCTTAAATAAGATGCTATCTCTTTAATTCAATGCTAATAGACAGTGAGACCTCACAGTTGCAGGAGATTTATGGAGTAGCCTTGCTATAGATGTGTAATTAAGAATAGGTTTGAGTTGATCAGTATAATCATCGCAACCATAACGCTACTTAAACAATAAATCTATATACTCACTGTCATAAACTGAGCCCAAGCCTCGCATATACTCACATAAAATACTAATATTTCAACATTAAACCCCTACATAAACCCTATTAAAACCCTAATAAAGTATGCACTAATAGTATACTTTTATCAATCAAAAACTCAATCAAACTACTAAAAGTGTTTTGGGGTTTCGATTTACCTGCCCATAACTTCTTAGAATGCCTATCTCTCATCAGTCTAAGTATGCTACTCTTGCTCCCCGTCATCTATATAGTCAAAGTACGGTATCTACTTGGCGTGCTAAAAATACCATTTCTTCACTCTCGAGATGTACTCCTGCCAGGGAGGCAGAGAAATCCAGGATATAAATATAATACTATTTTTAAAGATTTTGAGGTTCATCTTTATTGATTTCATTTATTTTTTTTTAATGAATAAAATATCAAATTTCTAATTTTTTTAAGAGTTATTTTACATTTATCTTGATATATTATTCATTTAACACTTTTAAATAATACCTTCAAATATTTTAAAAATTTTTTGTTGATAAGTATTTGAAAAGTCAAATCCATCTTTATTTTTTTAAAGCAGTTCATAATCCACTAGTGTTATTAAGCTTCCATTATAATGGATTTAATTTAAAATATCTTAATTTAGGTGGGGGCGATATCTGATCTTAAGCAGCAGTATCTGAACTTAATGTATTTTACAAAAGTTAAAATATGTTTTCATACATACTTCGAAACAATTTAGAGCCGGAGAACACGAAAAAAAATCTTTTGATAATGAGAGATCGCTCTAAAATGTAGAAAAAGTTAAATGAGGATCTGTTCATAAGATGTTTTTTCGTGTTTTCCGACTCTAAATTGACTCGAAGCATGTATAAAAACATATTTTAACTTTTGTAAAATACATTATGTTCACATAGCTTAGGTTCAGATATCGCCCCCCCTAAATTTAGAATATTATTATTTTTTAAATTTAAGACTATTTGAGAGAAGATGAGAATGTTCAAATAAAGAAGTCATTATTTAATCTTAATAATGTTTAATCAATAATTATCTGTGAGTAATGAAAATAGTTCAGCACATAAATTCTTAAAAATGATCTAAAAAAAAAAAAATCTTAGATATCAGTATAAAATAGTGATTTTGATAGTATTTTGAAAAAATAAAGTATTATAACTACACACTCTTTTTTATAGTAAATTATTGAGAATGATTTAAAATGCAACTTAGAACCTAACAAAATTGTTAATCATTAGGATGTTAGTTTTATAAAAATTAGGACTAGAAGTACAGACGTTATTAGATCAATCGGTATTACATATTACATATATCATGTATAAAATAAATCAACATAAAGTATTGTTTCACACAAATTTAACTTAGAGATAAGATTAATGCAGGTAAATTAAGGAATTATAAACAAATTAAAGAAGAGAAAAATAAAATATAAAGGATAAGTGAAACAATTACAACTAATAAATTATGAAATTGTGAAAATAGCTATCAAATCAATGAAAAAAGTATGAATATATTTGGTAAACATATAATATAATTTTATACACAATAAACAGTCATTTTAAAAGAGTCGTGACTTGAAACTTCGAATATAGCAAGCAATTAGACAGATAAAAGCTTAGTTTAACTGAAAATGATAATATAATAAGCTATAGTTATTCTTATATTTTCTTTAAGTTTTGAAAAATAGCTTTTTATTAATAGAAAGCTATAAAAATCATTAAGTGCAAAAATAATGGTGGTGCCAAAGAGAAACTTAATAGATTTAAAAAAGGAGGTCTTAAAAGCATCTAATAAATAAGAAAAGTAATAGAATCTTTAGTAAAAAGCTACTGAAAGACTCTACTTTATTCATTATTACATTCTTAACATAATGATATATGATTTGGCATATATCAATTATTATTTATAATTTTGATTTAATTTAAAATTGTAACTATTTAATTCCTTAAATTCTAATGTTTTTAATCAAATAAAATTAATAAGTACATTTATATATAAATTTATTGATATTTATTAACGTATTTGTTTAATAAAGTTTTACAATTAATTAAACTAATAAAGTATATATTTATGGCTCTAATACTCAATAATCAAGTTACTAATTTAAAACATAAAATATCACTTTAAAATTCATTCTTTATATCTTCATTAACTGCTAATATGTCATTTGGTCTAGTTTAAAATGCTAAGTAGATCGAAAATAAAATAACATAGTTTATTTAGCAACCTTACGACTCTAGTCAAGTTGTTTTACCTTGAAGTATTGCTAATTAATGCAAGTTTTGTTGTTTCCAACACCAATACTGATACTAATAATATTTATGCATAGAATGACAAGAAATCTTCTGGAGAGGTTTATGAAGTGGACAAAACCATCTTGTGTTTAGTCATTATGACTACCTCAACATCTGAGGAACAGGAATGCTATAACCGTCCATTTTATCACAACACTTCACTCTTCATCAATTATGCACAAATACCATGAGATTTACCACTACATGAGCAAAGGCGACATAGCCATGTTGGAGAGATTGTTCTTTTTCGAAATAAAACAGGGAAAGGTTGAGCAAAAGGCCTTATTTAATATGATTTAATTTATTTTTAAAATATAACATATAATTAGTTAAATTAAATCTGAAATAGATTAATAAAATAGTATAGACTTTAATGAAAACTTATCTTGAAACAGTCTTTTTCATTATAATAATCACTATAATTATATCTTATGTCTGGCCATTAATTCTTTTATTTTTATCTTTGAACTCTTGCCTGTCATATCTTCAATGCAATATCACCATATCCAATACTAATAAGTATTGATGAAGTTTTTAAGATTTAAGATATATTTTTGTAATTTAAGAATTTTAGAGAATGACTAGCTCCTCCAGCAACAACAAGTACTTATTTTATATTGACAAATGCTTAATTTACTTATCTATCGTCCATTTTATATCTGATATACTATAACTTTAATTAATAGTCCACACTAAAAGAAGGAACTATAAGATTTGAAGCTAATAATCTGATGGAATTAATATCTTCAGTAAAAATTCGTTAAAGTTAAACAAATTCTCTGATTAACTCTTCTTCATTGTTTATCTTGTCCTCAAAATTCAATTAAAACTTATAAAATGACACTAATCTGTTTATATAGAGCAGTGTTCTTAGAGTCCCTAGAATTAATTATAGATTAAATAAGTTATATATAGAAATTTATCACTATTATTATGGTTATATTTTATAACAATGTGAGTAACTAAATTTCACAATAGTCATTGAGTAAATTAAATGTCAAAATCTAGATAATAATAATTTGAACTATCATTTTGTGATTTGGCGTATAATCTATCTCTTAATATTGCTATCTCTTAGAAAGAACAGAAAGGACTTATATTTAAAATTGAAATACCACTTTTTATTATATTTTATTATCATTATATTCCATTATGTCCTAATTTAATCTTATTTTGGATTATTAATGACAATTAATTTTTATTTAGAGACTTAAAAGTTCATATAATTTGTTTTTTTAAAGAGATTTAACGATTTCTTCTTAGCTTTGCCAAGGATTTGATGTAGTTTTCATAATATAATCCTTACTATTTATTCTTTTAATTATTAACTTGTATTATTTTGTAGAACAACCACACCAGCTAAAATATAGATTCTTTCTTTACCAATGCAGAACAAAATTAAATAAGAATGTTTTTGAAAATTGAACTATAATATTAAAGTAGATACTCAGCTCTTCTATTTAAGTATCTTAGAAAACATCATGTTTCAGAGTATCCTGAAATTCTTTTCAAGTAATTATTTACAAATCTTACTGTTTTAGTTGAATTAATACCTAATAAATGTTAAAATTAATTATAAATATCAATACTATTCTTTTTAATCAAAATCAAAACATAAATTATGTTATGGCTTATCAGAGTGAATTGAAATAGCAGTCTGTGACGTGATGATGAAATACTGAACAGACTATTTACCTTCACTATGTGTTTCACTCAACATCGAAATATCATAGCTGAACCCTGGTCACCAGGAAGTCTGATTGTGGTAAAATTTAGGGGAATAAAGAAAGAGGTTGATTAATTATTAATCGAAATTTATATATTTATGAAGAAAATATATAGGAAATGGAAATCAAGTCCAACTTCATCATGTGGAGGATACAAAATGCCGTGCGTTAAATGGCCTCCTAGAATAAATTAGGCTATTGAATCTAGCTAGTTTCATATCATCTAGAGATACTTGGCTTGGAATATTCAGTGTAATAAAGTCTAGATTATTAATGAAAGTTAAAAAATTTAATAATTCGAATTAATGGCTTAATTAAAAAGGTTCTCCGATTTAATAATTAAACTAATTAAAGCCTAATATTTTAAATCATAAATTACATAGAAAATGGTTAGTCCTCCTACAGCACCAGCACTCATGATGAAGTCAGAGGACAAGGTAGCCAAGATCTTCTCGTTATATTAGCAAATTATGACCAAGTAATCCCTCCCTCCATTTGACAACATGATGGGTTGTGCTGGATGCTACAACCTTGTAGTATCAGAACGTCAAGATAGCAAGGAACTAGTTTGCGAGCCTGCTCCATGATATGATACACACCCTGTAGGGTACCCTAAAGACCAGCCCATAAAGTGGTTTGGTTGTTTGACCGATTTTGATTGACCAGAAAGATGGAGAAATTTCCTCACTTTTGGGGTTTGTATGATAAAACTGTTTAAAATAATTTGAAATTTGTGTTTCAATTTATTTTCACTCTCTACCCACTTTTGCAATTCCTTATTGAGATTTTACATTACAAATAAATAATAATAAAAGCCCAATTTTATATTTTCCTTAATTTCTTAATAAAATATTCCTGGAGTTTTATAATCTTTTCTTTAAATCTATCTGCTGTGCTTTTCTTCTCATTTTTAAAATTATAGATTTTAACCATTTTTATGTCTTGTCTATACTTAAAAATTTTATCATCGAGATTGATTTAATATTTATTCTAAATTTGAGTTTGCAATCTATAAATTTTAAAGTAACATTTTAGGTCAAGCTTTTATTCCGAATATTTCTTTTTATATATAGAATTCTATCAATTGTTCTTCTTGCTGATGAGTATTCCTTGATTATTTAAATATAGCATTCTGATAAATAAGCATTCTTATTCTTTCTTATTGTGGTTTCATGCAAATCTTCCTCTTTTCATTATAAAAGATTTTATCTCTAATTAAGAAGATTGCCAACTGCTTTTTTTTATGTAATTTCTAAATCAGTAGGATGATGTCTAAAACCATCTTATAAGTTGAGATTTTATTCATTTTTATATCCATACTGTTTCTTCTTTATAAATATATTGTCCGATTGTTGAAAGGGAATTAGTGTTAAACCATTTTCTATATGTGTTAAATAATTCTTTTTATCTTTATAGATTAATTTATTAAATATTTTATATAATAATTCCCTATTATTTAAAGAGATGTAATAGAAAGAATATGATAAATGCAGACTGGAATGTGATTTTATCTTTTTGATTCAAATTGGCAAGTTCCCTCAGTATATTTTATCAGCATAGTGTAGGAAATGACGTTCCGCCTTTGAAATAAGCTTATAAAGAATGCTGAGTCTATCACCACTCATATAAGTAAGTGACATCAAAATGTATGTGATACCAAACTACACAGTGACTTGTTTCTTAAAGGAAACTATCTAAAAAGGATTAATTATTATAAAGTCTTTCTCAAATTGCTTTAATCCTTTCTGAATCAATTAAATTTATAGAATCAAGAATAACTCTATTGGAAGAATAATATAAATTATATTTTATGCTATAAAAAGTTTAGCTTAATTTGTGTACTTGGCTTTTATTCTCATAGTAAATAATAAATGTGCTTCATGAATATTGACAGTTTAAAGTTTTAATGCTGTCTTCATTATAAGAGAGACTGCCTAAATTATTATAGTTTTTAGGAACTTCAATTAAAAATAAATATAGGGATATTGACTTTGAAAGAAGGGTTTCTTTGGCTGATAACCTTCACTATTAAGTATCTCTCTCTCCTTTATTTACTAATTAATAGATTAGTGCCCTATTTATGTATTCCTCTTTTACTTATAATATATTCTTTGATTGCTTATTAAGAGTAATGAATATTATATAATCAATAAATAAATTATAAAATATACAATGAAGAAATAATATTCAAAGCCTGGTGTAATAAATCTAACTATCAGATTCAATTGTATAGTGGAGGTAATTTATTCAAATGACCTTGATTATAGACATGGTAACGAATGATCTGTTACATACACAGGTTTCAAAGTATTGTATATTTAAAAAAAGTATTTTTTATTTATTTTAGATGAAAAGAAAAGCAAAATGCAAAGCTAAGTCATACCATAAATCACGGCATCTTGCATACTTAATGGTTTATGTTTCACATTTATTGATGTTTAGGTTGTTCATTTAAGTTGTGTTTTAATTATCACATCTATTGCCTTTTCATATAGCTCTAATCATTTAAACTTGTTAGTAAACCAAATAATATTCACTATTTTAATTTTGATCTGCTTCTTGTTGTCTAGATCTATCAATCTATAGTTACAAAAGACTTTAATGAATCATATTTGGAGCAATTTTCTGTTGTTGATTAGTCTTCTGGCAAATATTCATAAATGTTTAGGTGGTTATTGAAGTAGTTATTCATCCAGAAGATCTTACTGTTCTCTCGCTATAAGCCTGTAATTATCATTGAATCTATTGTACTCTTTGATAAGAAAAGCTTTTTTCTTTTAAATGTGTGCTTTTCTCTTGTTGTTTCATGTTTCAATACAGTTGCCAGTATATTATTATGCTTTCCTCATCTCTTCAAAATTGATCATCAAATATTATAGATTGTTCTTCTTCCTTTAAGATATGTAACATTTCTAAGTATTTTTTAATTAAATATTATTTTTCATGTTTTGGATATTTTTAAGCTGAATTTAAATCTTTTTAAGTATTCCTTCTTTCATGTACTTAACTGCAATCAGTGGTTTATATAGAGATTTCAATTAACATGTTATATGCCTTCATTATTCTTGTCGTAAATTGTTGTGTTAACTAGTTTCATTAAGCTTTGGCACATCCAGGTAAGCTACTTTATCCCCACACAAGTCTTCATCAGCAATTGTTTCTTTTCTTGATCTCGAACTATTTTTATTCCTTCTACTACGTTTAATTCACTTAATTTCTTCGCATAACTCAGTTTTAACTTTTTATAAAGAATTTTGCTTCATGTTTTATGTGATTTTATTCTATCTTTACAACATTTTAACACATTCTTAAAATGTTTATAATACTTCACATTGATCAAGATGTTGACAGTCAGTGCAAATAACTAGGCTTACTTGATTAAAGATCTAAATTCTGGTTACAATTTTACTGTGCCCTATAAGTTTAGATTAAACATTATAAGGGAAATCCGGTTTCCTTAAGAAACTCCAATTATCGATCATTATCTTTTCTTTACAGTTATTATTTTTAAGATTTTATCAACTAATCTTATTATTTAGTTGTCTTATTCATTTAATCATTACTGTAGAATACTCATTTGTTTGTATCTAGACAGAGTCGTATGCTTATAATAGATATTATTTAAATTTTCTTAATTATTGAGTCTTTAATGTATAATAGTAGTTTAATTAAGTTATTATAGTTATAATTTAATTAAGTTAATATAGTTTTTTTTGGGGGGGGGGTCTAAGTCGGTGCAAAAATTTTTTCAAAATCCTAAGTCGGTGCAAAATTTTTTTTCTCAAAAACATCAAAATCCCTAAGTCGGTGCATGATCAATTTTTGACATTATTGATATATTTTATCATCCTACCCCACATAAAAAGTATCATTATTAACTAAAATTTATGTCTCAGCTTCTGAATCGAACTCCTTCATTAAATTTCGATCATAGGACACTTATAATATTATTACAAAAATATTTTTTCTCTGTGACAGATATTTGTTTAAGTAAAATAAAAAAAATATTATTTCATATTTTAATATCTAATTGGTCTGTATGGAATAAAATTGGGGATTAAGAACGTCATAATTATCCGCTAAATTTAATGATGTCTGTAATTAAAAAAAATCATACATATTGATTAGAGTATTTAAAACAAGACAATTAATTGAGTCGATGGTTTTTATCATAAGGTCAGACATCATTAAATTTAGCGGATAATTATGATGTTCTTAATCCCCAATTTTATTCCATACAGACCAATTAGATATTAAAATATGAAATAATATTTTTTTTATTTTACTTAAACAAATATCTGTCACAGAGAAAAAATATTTTTGTAATAATATTATAAGTGTCCTATGATCGAAATTTAATGAAGGAGTTCGATTCAGAAGCTGAGACATAAATTTTAGTTAATAATGATACTTTTTATGTGGGGTAGGATGATAAAATATATCAATAATGTCAAAAATTGATCATGCACCGACTTAGGGATTTTGATGTTTTTGAGAAAAAAAATTTTGCACCGACTTAGGATTTTGAAAAAATTTTTGCACCGACTTAGACCCCCCCCCCCTTTTTTTTTATCTTAAAAATCATTTTAGTCATTCAATGTTAGAAGTAGAGCGCGCTATTGATCTTATATATTTGTTCACTTTAATTTTCTTTATGATTTTAATTAGATGTAAGTTCACTTTGATAATTGCAGCAGAACTAGTTTCATGTTGCTTCTCTCTCAAATTCTAATTCAATAAGACTTTTCTTCCCTATTTTAGAAACTTTAGCAATATTCTAAAGTTTAACCACTTAGTTATTTTCCAGACCACAGTATTTTTAAAGTAATATTATTTTAATTTATATTTAAGTCAAATCCTACTTCTACTATCGCTTTGATGAGATTACATTCAATCATTCTTTAATGTGAAAACTTTGAATTTAAAATAATTATCACACCCTGCTATCCACTTTGAATAAGTAGGAAAAGATTATAAATGTTATTTCTAATCTAATTTACATTATCAGAGTCAAAATTTAAACAAAGATGATTTAATAAGGACTTTAATATAAATATAAATTACATATAAAAATAGTTGATGTTTATAACTTGAAAGATTCCTAATTAAATATAAGATTAATTCAATATTTCAATTTATAATACCACTAAAACTATACATAAATTAAATTGTTTTCATTGTTTGAAAATAAGACTGCATATAGCAGTTATTTATATAGTCATTTTTAATTAACTATTAGAGCATTATCAACCTTATAAAAGAATGACAATGAGTACTTTTGTTTTTACTATATAACTTGCTTAGTAATAGTGAAGGTTTTCTGTAAATTCTATAATGCTTAATATAATAATGATTTTTACCTATTATTAAAATTGGTTGATACTATAAGGAACAGTGACAATATGACGCTCATTCTGAATAGATAGTTCCTCAACCTCGGCTCCTCCTTTTGGACAAGAACCGAAAGTTCTCTCAACAACTCAGCATCATAAGCATGCAAAGCTACTATCGATCAAGAAATAGATGATGATCATTGGGAAACAAACAGTGAGATATCAGACGAAGAAATAATCGCCCAAACCCACCTACTAAATACCCAGAATGCCTAATGTACTACAGCGACGACTCAGACTCTGACATGGAGATTGAGGAATCCCTCCCCCTAGACTACAGTAAGAATGAACTATATAGTTAAGTCTTCGACTGAATCCAAGAAGAAGAACAACAGTAAGTCATAGAATCGCCAACCAAACAAGCATAACTGAATTGGGAAGTTCCTAACTATACAGTTGACTCCTTCAAAAGGAAAGAAACTTTTTCTCAACTCTTTAACAGTTTTACGTATAAATAAGACTAGCTAATACCCAACACCTAACACAACAAAAGGGAAAAAGAGTAAGAGAAAAGTAAATAACAAGAGACAAACAAGCAATTTAAGAAGAAAGATATCCTTGCAAATCCGAACCAATCTTCTTAATTCTACATAACCCAGAGACCCCTAAACCAAAACCCCACTATCTAATAGGATAAGATGAAAGCTCAAAAACAAGAATGGAGCTTCAGAGACAAACTTTCTTAACCAAATCCAAAACAACCTATTAAGAGACCTTAATTCTATAATACAAATAAAAGAAAACACCCAGATTCCAAAAGAATCGAATAGGAAGCCATATCCTCTTCAAATAAAAAAAAATGAAAACTCAAGAAGAAGGTCCAGAAATGCAAAAGGGGTCACTTCTAGGCAGAAATCAGACATTAGATATGTTACAGTTCCAAACTGGGGTACTAAATAGGGATCCCTTTAAACACGTCACGACTAAACTTCACATCAGAATCTGGCCAAATTATGATCGACACTTTAACAGAACCCAAAACTATACTAAATAGTAACATATAGTCAGTGAACATAAAACTAGATATGCTACTCAGTACAAAAGAAGTGCAGACAAAGCTTTTACTGAGTAAATTTGAAAATTTCCATCCCAGCGATTTAAGATTCAAAATACTCCAAAGACTTATTGAAGCGAAATAAGCCAACGTAGATCCAAAATTTGGAGAATTGAAAATTTAACTAGTTAACTAACTCAGCTCACTGTTCAAGGCTGAGATATAATTGAGAAGCATACAAGAAAGAGTTCTTCTCACCAACACACTTCAATAGAGTGCTAATGAAAATTAAATAGTTGGTCAACATAATGAAACAGATTAGTCAACCTCAAATTTCAGAACTAGACAAAGATAGAGAAAGGAAAACTGAAAGAAAAAGAAATGGTGAGACTAAAATGAGAGAGAAGTAAATTGTTTTATGTAAAAGTAGTTAATGCTCATATGAAATCCATATAACTTAAAAGGGCTATACCCTTATATATTAACATATATTATTGATCTGAGGGTCCCAAGAGACCTCAATGTGATATTATTATTGATTTTAACCTGTAATTTTAATGAAATATGAATAAATTATATTAAAAATTATAGTATACTTAAAATTAAATTAGTTTGTCTACTAATAAGGATCTCATTATAAAACTATTAGCACTGAAATGTAGTATATTGTAATATATTTTGCTAGTATTTTTACCATTTTCAATATTGGACCTTGTTTCATTTAGCAGCTAATTCTTTCTGAGTATTTTAATATATTATTTTTTTTAAAAACTAATATATTGTAAATTTTAACAATTTTCAGTTAAATAAGTATTATCTTCATTTTTTAACAACCTAACATTTAGACATTAATTTATTATCTATGTGTCACTACTTACTGTCTCACCATCTTCTCCAGATCTCTGTAATCATAAATAATAATTTATTGTTGACAAATAATTTCAAAGTCTCTCATCCAATTGGACTTTCTTATTGTTTATTCAGTCCTTTGATGAGCTACATTTATTTCTAATTCTTTGGAAATGTCTTTTTGCTGGAGAGAAGAATCGCTTTTGGTCATTCTTGCTCATTTATGCCTAGGAAACGCTCCATATCTCATAGCTTCCTTCTCCTGCTGTTTAATGTATTAATTTATACTACTATCATTATTGATATTATTCTTTAAACAATTAATGACGATGATAAATATTAATATATTGCTTTGCTCTGTTTTTCTATTTTGCCATCAAGCTACTTCTTATTGACGATTATAATTTCTTTGATTCTTGTACCCCTTATTCTAGGAATGTTTACTAGTGCTGTTTTTTATACTAGCACCTTAATAGTTAAATCTTTTAGAATCATCGTAAGGTAGTCGGCCTAAGCTTTCATAATAATTTCATGTAAATTATTTTTTGGTCAATTAGTCTCTGTTAATTAAATTACTATTGAGCCTTTTCTTTATTTGAAATATATAATCTGGTTGATTTCTTTTTATGGGCATAATTACCACTTTCGAGATCTATTCTATAGGATCTTCCTTATTCTACCTTTTACTAAACTCTTTAAGGTAGCTATAACATCTTTTATTATAATCATAGATAGTTGTCGTTACTATTTTATTGGCATTATCATTAAAATTAATAAGTCTTATAGTTATCTACCTCATAGTCCCATTTCTGAAGAATTCTATAAATATGTTCCATGCAATGAATTATTGAAGGGTTTTTTTTTGCTTTCTCTAGTGCTTGCCTATAAATTTGTGTAATATTTTATTTGTTGAGGCCAATGATCTCGTGTAATCTTATTTACTTGAATATATAAAGAATCTAGATTCTTGTCTTCTGGCTTCCTCATCATTTAGTACTGCTTCAGATTGAAGTTTAGTCACTTACATTCTGTTACCAAATTTTGAGTTCAATTTTTAAGATCGGCGGCTATCTTTTATTTGTTTATTGTTTCTTTGGATATCTTATTACTGCTCTGGTTTTTACATTTATACGATTTCTTCTGATCAATCTTTCAGTTTCTCTATGTGATTGATAAAAGTTAAATATTGGCTGTTATTTCAATTAATATCAAACTTGTTCTAGTTTCTAAAAATATCAGTAATTTAATATTTAATATTTGGGTATTTTGGTTGCTAACTTACTTGACTTTTCTTTGAATATTCGAAGTTGCCTCAAATTAATTTTAGCTATTACTGTCTCTATTCACAGTTTTCCATATAAATAAGTGAATTATGTTTTACCAGTAATTTACAATCCCTTTGCAATATCTAGTTTCTATTAATTTTTACCCTCAATTTTATTATCAATTTTAATTTATATAAGCTATTAACTATAATATTTAAATCATAAACTGCTTACATTATGTTTAGTCATTAATATTTGAATTTAATTTGATATAAATTGAAAATAAAGATTTAGTAAATATTATATTATACATGCATATTAAGCAGAGAGAAAGATGTAATCCCGTAATAATCAATAATTTATGGTTTATATATATATTTTATAATATCATATAAGAATTAAAGTATTCAATAATATTTAATTTAATAGTAAATTTAAATTATAACTAATTAATTATATAGATAAATTTTATTAAATTGTTATGCAAAAAATTTCACCTTCCCATATTTAACACTGATTGATACTTAACTTTCTGAATTTACCTGTTTAATTTAATTATTTAATCTGAATAAACTGTAATAAATAAATATAATAAAATCAAAACATTTGGCTTCTAATAATTAATATACATATAACTGTTAAGTCTAGTTTAAAATATAGAATTAATTATATTATTGAATATATTGAATATATTTAAGTATTTTAGTTATTTTGGATTTCAAGTCAATTAAAAGCAATTGAATTCTATGTGGATCAATAATGAATAAAATGCGTTATTAAAAGAATGTAAAACTACTTTTTAAAGTTCTTTTCAAAATATCCATCATGTGTTTTGAAATATTAAACAATATAATAGAAAAGAATTGCTAAATATTAAATGAACTAGGAATACCAACCACTACTAATCATAATTTAGTAGTGAGAAATGTTTATATAAATGATTGAATCACAAATAGTTAATATAATTTTAAGTTGTACTATACATAGTATTTATTTTACACTTTACTTTTAGTAATTAGTTTTCTAAAAATTACAGTTTATATATATTTATTATCATAAAATATGCTCATTATATAACTCTATAAATCATTATTGTGATATTTATAAATATTTTTCGGTAGCGAAATAAGACATTTTAAAATAAGACAATTTAATGTCATATCAGATAACTCACAATAAAGTTCATGTTTGGGTGTACTTTGTTTTCGTTTTACTCAATATTTCTTTACTTTATTGCAATAGCTATCAATATTTTCGAATTAGAATTATTTATCATTCAAAATTAGAGTAATTATATTAGCATTTGATATTAACTTTAATTAAAAAGGAATAACAAATATATCTATTAAATATTTTTATTATTTACCAAAATTCACATTTATATAAAAAAGAAACATTTAAAAGAATATTAATAGTAATAATAAAAATAATAATAATATGATCACACTGAGGTCTCTGGGGCACCCGATCAGTTAAGCATCATAGCTTATAAGGGACTAGCTCTTTTAGTTAATTTTTGGAGATTTTCTCCATGTATATCTTCTCTTTATTCCTCTTCCTTTTCCTTTGTTTCTTTGGTTTCTTTTTTTTTGAAGCCTGCCTTTTCTTCCTTTTCTCCTCTGGTTGATGATTTGAACTTAGTCTCCCAAGTTTTTGAATTTGAATTACGTGTCGAAATTTTTGACTTGGATTGAGAATTTCATTAGCTTGGTTTCTATGATTTCTTTGCATCGAGTAGTGATTAGTTGGACAAGGCCGCTTTTTAAAAAGTGAGCATGCTTTTGAAGGCATTTAACGAAGATATCTACTTTGTTTAGATGATTGTGGTAGTCTGATCTGATTGAGATACAACTAAGCTCGTTAGCTGTGACATTCTTTGGTATGTCAATGTTGAAAAGCTGTATGAAGCTAAAAAGATCCTATGGTGTCTCGATTGCTGAGTTAGTTTTGTCTTTAATATATTATCCCAACCAAATGTCGTCCATTTTGACTATATCAATTAGTTTTTTTAACTAAGGTTGTGATAGATTGATGTAATGGCTTGTGAGTCTCATCCATATTGTAATAAAAGGCTCTCTAGTGTCGATGTTTTCTTGGAGTTACGCCTTTGAAATGGTCTGCATCTCTTAGTTAAATCAAGTTTAAAATTAAGAAATTTAATAATCATTAAAACTTTACTTAGGATCCGTATTTAGTACTAAATTTTAATTTGTGATTTCTTATTAATTTCCTATTAAATACTTAATTTATTCCGTGACGTCTTGACGTCATTTTGAATTTAGACTGGGTGAATAGGGGGAAGATTAATGGCTTACTTCTGTCCTTCAGTGTCACTTTTCTATGTAGTAAGTGGGTTCGCTTGAGTCTTCTGAGTACAAGCCTCTGTCATCGCATTCTTCGTATCTTTGTTTTTCTTCTACAAATTCCAGTCTTCCTCATTGTCAAAGAATATGACTCTTTTTGTTATGAGGTTGGCGTTTCTGTTTAGTGAGGGATGGTTGCCATCTATTATATAGTAATCACTTTCATGGTTACTACCCCGCTTAGGCTTATCTCTATGGCTTTTTCCTCGTTTGGAGGTGAGGGTGGTTTCTCATGGATTGAGCTGTTGAGAGCTCTAGAGATAGTAATGTTGGGGTTTAGTTGTTGCCTGTTGTGGTTTTTTAAATTTGTTGTTTATCGAGGCCAGTCTAAGCATTTAGAAAAGTTATAAGGTCCATAGTTGAACTGCTTCGTAGTTGTTTTTTTCCTCAAATTGGATTCTTGTCAGGTGAAGTTGGAATTAGTTGACAATTGAAAACCCTTTTCTTATGATTTTCCTGGCTGTGAATGTGATGATTTCTAGTATATGAAGTCCCCATTGACTTTTGTTTTGTTAGATGATGTCTATTGTGTATTATGCAATGTGTTGGCACTCATCGTTCTCAATGTCACCTTGTATGATATCTCTTTGTATTTTGCTCAGTATATCCATTCTATGTTTCTTATTTAATAAAGTGTTTACCATATTTAAAAGAATAATAACAAT
>ARYC01008773.1:0-23613 GCA_000711775.1 Oxytricha trifallax
CTATTTCTTGCAGAATGCAAGACCTCTCATAATATTTAGAATTTTTGAAACTTTCGAAATGTTTTATGAGAATTTCGTGGCCAGTTATCGAGCCATAGTTAATAAAAATTTGAGGTAAGGGTTCTTTATTTTGTTTTTAGTCACTTGCAAAGCTTACGTTCGTAGTGAAGTCACTCTCCTTGATTTAATCGTAGGCTGCAGTAACTTCAAGAGGCTCTGAATTTACAGATTTACTTTAATAGCTGTGCTTCACTTACTTTGGTTTATTATTATTTAGGTACTTTCTCACAAACTACTTATAATCAAAAGTTTTATTATAACCTGCAAAATCCGGCTGCAGATTCAGCAACTTCAAATTATAGTTGTTTTAGTGCAGAAATTCCTTTGCACGATTTATTTTAGCACTATCTTGAGCATTTTAATACTCAGATTTAATACCCTTGATTTTAACTGAATCATTAAAAATTGAATCGACTATATTATTTTGAAAAATCAAAGGCAAGTTATCTTGATCGGGTGTCTTTCTTGGCACTTGTAAATCATTTATACCTTCTAAATAGAAGATAATATTGAGAATTTAAGCTTACCAGCACTCGGATTTAAAAGTTAGTGAGGTCGATTTCAGAGTTATTCTAAAATCCAGTGACTGAATTCATCTAATTTATGCTTAATTTTAATGATTAATTCGATTGGATTTTAGTATTAAACAGCTGGATTATTAAAATTTCGACTGGATTATTGATCCTTAACTATATGAAAAATCACTATTTTGCTTTTATCTTCCGGATTTATTGAAATCACATAGCCAAACCAATTCAAATAATGATTATTCACTATAGCTCATTAATCGAGTAGCTTAGAGTTGCAAGGAGGCAGGTGGTTGAAGAGCTATAATAAATTTTTTGATTTTTCAAGATGGGTTATAGCCAAAATTGGCTTTTTGAAAAAATGTCGAAATCCGCGTTAACTTTCAAAATTCAAACCTTTGCCTTACCATAACTGAATAATGGCCAGTAGAAATGTGAAGACGGGAATATCTAGAAGTTAATGCACCCAAAATCGAAAAATCGATTCGCCAGTTTTGACCCTGAAAAATGGCCTTTGGCTTAAGCCAACACGCTGGATTATAGGGGTCCGGCCAGTATAATAGTATACCATTCTTAAAAAATCTCAAGAACGGCCCCGGCAACCTACTGGATTTATAGTAGCTATGAACTTAAAATTAAAAATCACACTAATATAATCATATAAATCAAACCATATTCAATCTTTGTACGAGCTGTGATAATGCCAACCCTTCTTTTTGCATTCTCTCGATCGGCTCCCTCAAATTAAGTTAAATTCTGTCCTTTTAAATTTCCTTATTTATCGATATACTTAAAACTTTTTATCAACTTATAAATTCTATGTGTACATACGTATTGGGGTTTATATATAAAACAAATAATTTTTTTAATAAAAAATCACATATTTATGACTTTTTTGGTATTTTAATATTTACATATTGACTATTATTTCATTATTATGGTTGATTGCTTGATACATTTATCTATATCAACTTACGTGATAAAATACCGAGACTTACCAACTAATTGTGGATGTTTGAAGAAACTTTTAAATTAAGAAATAGTTAAGATTCTTAATTAGGCACTACTTAAATGAGAGAATAAGAAGATCACAGATTCTGTTTATATTATAAGATCAACACAGGCAATAGCACCATTCTCAAAACGATTGACTGTTTTTTCACCAGAAATGAGTTGATTCTTGGCCAGATCTGTTTTAAAGTTTGAATAAGATTCCTTGATGATAATTCCAAAGTACTTCTGATTGACTAAATGAATATAACGAGATTCTTTTCAAAAATTAACTTTCTTGCAATGAGAAAGCAACTTGAGGGCAGAGGTTTAGCAGTTGATGTTAAATTCAGAGAAACATAGGTGAATTATAAAGACTGTTTTTACATTCATTTCTACTTATGAACTCCTGTTGAAAATAAATAACTGATGATGAATAGAAGCTGCATTACAGTAATACCGAGTGTAGACTGTAAATCGGAGAAGTTTACATTCTCATTTAATGTTGTACAACTGTCAGAGTTTCTTATTAAGAGATCTTAAAATGAAAGTCTTTGAAGGAGGATTCGAATGACATGTTCGTTAGGGATCTTACACTAAACTTGATGAGTATGAGAGATATGAATTCAAAAGATAATGTCAAGAAATTAGCCATTTCAATATATATTTTATGTAATTAGCAATAATAAATTGATATATTCGTTTTCATTGAGTTTTTAAGTTTACTGTCAACCTCATTGTCATAATCTTATAATTTAAGTTTATCTATTTTATACATGTATCGAATTATGCTTTTCATATTTAATATAATCTTTGTATGATAGAATATCTTATAATAATTGAAAGATTTCCTGAATATATAATAAAGTAAGTTTTTACTATCAATATGTAACTTACTAGACTTAACTCTTTTAGGCCTTTATCATCACCATAACTATATTATAATTATATCTATCAAATAAATAATATTATAATCATTCACTCTTGTCCTCTAAATATTCGAGGAATTACTGTAAGAGGTATCGGCAATAAGCAAGTAGCTGACTTCTAAACTTTGCCCGATCAATTTAGGGAGATTACTCTAGATCTCATAAACAATTAAACATACCACTACAAATGAAATAGTTTCTGGCCTCAGTTGATGACGACGCTGTAAATGAGAACATAAATATAATAACGCATTACAAATTGATTAGTAACAAGTATAAATATAATAAACTTAGTCTTATTATATTTATACTTATTTCTAATAGAAATATAGTTTCTCTATATTTTATATTGACAATCGGACATTTTATGAAGCATTTGTTGCATTTAAAACAATTTATTATCCACCAGTCTAATGTAATTAAGTTATCAACTTATTATAAATTGAAGGTTTAAAGCACTATTTTATACCAAGCTCATCTTAGAATATAAAATCTTTATTAAACAGATTTTATGGAAGTAGATGTAATATATAAAATATATATATGAATATTTCATATTATTAAATAGCTAATGCATGCTCGCATCATTTTATAATAATTACTGAAACAAATTGATCAATTCTAAGATTTTACTCATTATACTGGTAGCTATGAAAGGAAAGCTCTGCTTAGTGTGCTTTTGAGATGAAGTGAAAAGTCGTTTAAACATAACATATGTTAATATATTCGTTGTTCTTTTCATTATTTGTTTTCCTTAAATCTTAAACAAAAACATTTTATTAAGCTATTATATTATGAGTTTTAAAAATGCATTTTTATTAAAATCTCTTTGATTAGTAATTTGAATCTGGATAACAAGCAGTTTAGTTTATACAAACTAAATAATTAACTGTAAAATACTTTAAAGACCATAACCAGAAAATGTTTGGTAACGATTATTTAATCTCTTGAACTGCTAGATTGTCTTTTAAAATAATAGGTAATTTAAATGTGAAATAGATTTTATTACCTCATTTGATTTAAGTTGATAAGTAATAACTTAATTACAGGAAATTAACTAAGAAAAACTTAGAGTATCATCTAACAAATCAATCGACCTTCGTTTTTAATTACCTATAAATTTGAATTAAAATACTTAAAACAATTCAATTACATATATAACCAAAGTAGTTATAATTATCTTTGATAATAAATTGAAAATTAGAATTTATAAATTCAAAGTCTGAATATTAAGCTTCAATTTTAACTAATTAAGTTTAATGAGTTAAATCATAGAATACATTATATCAGTAGATTTCAGTATTTTATAAATCTCAACTAGTCACAGGAATCTATGAAAATTAATTATTAAGTATACTATGTTATAGTTCATTCTTCCACTTAATATTATTTAATTCATTCTATTATATTAATATTAAAAACATATTTAAATTTGCCATATTATAGAAAGAATGATTTCACATTATCTAGTTATAGAAAGTGAAAGACAAGCTTAAATAATTATAAATTTACAATGAAATAACTTAGATTGGACAACTAATAATCTAAATATACATTTTAGGGCTGCAGTAATACAATACTTTAAGCTCTAATCAAAGTTGCTTAAAAGTGAATATTCAAATACATATTTAATCCACTTTATAAATTAATAATCATCTTTAATCGAGTGATTGTTTAAACCTTTGATGCTCAATATGAACTATTCGTTCCTTTTAATTCATTATAATAATGTTACATTTGTTGTTAAATAAATGAATTAGTACAACAAACAGATAAATAGCATATTCTGTGAAGAATTGAGTTAAGACTACATGACAAACTGATTTTTATAAAATCAGGAGATTAATCAAGTAACTACCACAAAATATTGTAGCGTGATGGCAATTCTAATAATGAACCATCTAGCATTAGAGCTATAAGGACAACTGGTATTCTTGATATTTTCAAAAGACTGGCTTGGCATGCAAAGACACCACCTTATGTTAAACTTCGAATTGGTTATGTCAAAATAGAAATAGGGAGATCTGGTTTGGTTGACTTTAAGAAGGAAATTAATAGATACCAAGGGAAGAAAAGCGAAGACTAAGGTCAACTCGAATACCAAGAGTTTGATATTGAAAAGAAGAACCAGCATTAAAATAATGCTTAAAGGGACGACATAGTAATGTGGATTACTGCACAATTTGAGTTTGAAAAAGAAAGTATTAGTAAAGAGGGAGGATTTAGAGATGTAGATGAATACCTGGCAGAAGTAAAGCGGTACCTATCAAACTATGGGTCAGTAATCCCTTAAAGTAAACAAGATATCTAAGGAAAAAAGGAAACTAAAGATGAGCAAAGCAAGTGACCAAGCTCCAGGGGGAGGAAAGAAAGATAGTTTGATGTGGCCATTAGAGATGAGTGTTAAAAGATAAAGAAAAAAGTTCAAAGGAGGATGAAGTAAAATATGAAGACCAATGAGGTATATGTAATTATGAATTATGAATAGCTTTGATTTTTAAGCTTAGTAAATACCAAGATTATACTATAATTTATATTAATAAATAAGTGACTCTAGATAGTGAAGAGTAAATATATTATTACATTTTTTATGTTTTACACTATATTAATTTATATATAATTAGTATTTAGCAACATTTTTATTTCATAATATTCAAGGTTCGAACATAAATAGTAGTTTTATTTGATTAAATTTTATCCACTCTATATTTTACATTTTAATATCTTGTACTGCGTTTATTAAGCTACTTCTTGTTATTTTATATTGCTAAGAAAGTCAAATATGTATCCAAAAAATAAAATGATTGTTTAATAATGTATTATTTATCACAAATTTTAAAGAGTAATATACTGATAATATGTAATTATTGCGCTAATCAATAACATATAATCTTTTTTTTTGCCTGTATTATTCATACCTGTAACTAATTTGTATAATAAATTGTTGAAACTCATCTTTTACAATATATTTATAATTTTCTTTTGTCTTACTTCTAATAATTATCTAAATTAAATTATTATTATATGCATGATTAAGATTTTTAATAAACTTTATAACATTAAATTTTAACACAAATTTGTGTATTTTATTTAATATTATATTCTTAATAGATAATTTAAATTTCTAATTAAATAAATGATCAATATATTTTAATTTATCAAATTGATTTATTAGTTTAAGATGTTCTAAATAGCATTAATAATTATTATTCACTTTAAAATCATCTAGATAAATTTTTTAAACTCTTTGAGCATAATTGATTAATTGAGGATGATGAAACATTTAATATAATAAATAATATTATTAATATTTATTTAGAACTTCTGCATTTTAAATTAACTTAATACCTTAGAAATTAAATATCATATTTGTATTATCTGATTAAAGTGTGCTCTTAATTTTCTTTTAATTATCCCATTTATCTTTTTAATATTTATCAATTTAGGTATTCATCATTTTTTCTTTGCTCATGTGTTCTATATCGTGTTTCTAAACATTTAAAATTATATACTTAATAATTATAGAGCCTTTATTAGGAAAAAAGTTAAATAGTTAATAGGATTTGGCTACTAAAGTGATAATTAATATCCTATTCAAATCAAATTTGTGAACATTTTAATTGAAAGAAATAAAATGAATGGGTTTAAGTTTTGAAATGGTTATAATGTATCAATTAAACATATAGCAATCATCATACTTGGGCACTTTACACTGGTGGGAACTACTTTTGATAAATACTTATACTCTTTTACTATTATTTAGTGAATATCAATATTTATCAAGTTTCTTTTAATTAGAATATATAAGAAAAACATGGATATTTACCGATTATAATTAAATTATAAGATACTGGGCATCATTAAATTTGATACTACTCTTTAACTAATTTACTTACTGATTAAATTTCCTAGTTTCAATTTCTCAATTCTCTTTATCATCATTCTACGGTTTATTTACAGTGTCTTGTTCTTTGTTGCTAAGAGTTTTCTTATATAAGTCATTTATAATTGTTGCATTAATTGGGAAAGAACATTAAATAATATTGTTTTATCTTAAATTATTTCCAGACTTTTTTCTTTATCATCTATGGCTCTATCTATCACTGTATCGATATCCTTTTACATTCTGTGATATTACTTTTAACTTCACTTCATTAACACTTGTCTGTTTTTTTGATTTTAAGTATAGTTCTTGTGTAATCTTTTTAATGAAGTTTTTTCATGAAATTTTCCAATGAGAAGTTGACCATATTTGCGGCCATTTCTTCGTGCTTTATTCCTTGAAATAGGGAATTGGTATCTTCTAGTTGTTACTAACTGTATCTGTTTCTTGTGTAAATAGGCTTAATTATTCAATATCTAATTTTATAAAGCCAATCTTAAAATAGTTTTGAGTACTGCATCACTAGAATCGTTTATAAATTTGTGTATTTTATGAAGAAAATTATAAATAGGATAAAATTCTTTACAATTTTTGTTTGTCTTTGCTAAATACTCGATGATATGGTCTTCCTAATAAATAATTAACCTAGATTTTTTCATCATAAATATAAGCAGTATGTAGACCTTTAACTTGTATTGTTTTAATTGCTTTGTGAGTGTTATTTATCCTTTTATTATTTCTCATTCTCTTATTAACTATTTTATTTATTGTATTAGGTTCTAAATTTCTACAAAACTTTCCCATTTATCTCTATATAGTGATCTTTTGCTCTATTGAGCTTCTTTTTATTCTGCTAAGAGCCTAGTTCATTCATCTCTAAATGGCAAGTTAGCTTTACAACAGCTTAAACATCTTCTGGATCTATACAAAAATTACAATTCTCTATTTTATAATTAACAGTTCGTATATATCAATCTGTCTAATTGGCAATTATCAAAACTACAATGCAGCTTGAACTAAGAAATATTTTTTTTCATTATAATATTATCTTTCACTTGTTTATGCATACTTCTATAGTTTCCGTTATTTGTATGTCCTTATCATTATATTATCATACGGTTGTTTAAGGTAAAATCTTTTCAAGGACTCTTTCTATTTTTCAATTATAGCTCACCCTCTTAACTACCAGAAATAAAAGCACATTTTGATATATTTATATATACTAATTTATTAATATCAATTTTTTATTGATAATAAACAACTTATTTGTCTTTAAAGTTATAATGTTTTAAGAAATAAGGTTTTCACTAATAATAAATATATATATATATATATATATATAATTTATATTTCATTATCAATATCTAAGAAAACTAAATATCAAATTACTACTAATTAAGAGAAATGGATCCTTGGCTAAGTAATATAAAGAATTTTCTCAAATTTTTAAACATTCCAAAAATCATAAAAACATCAGAATTACGTATTATAACTCAGTTTATCAATTTATAATAAATTATAGTTAAGTTAAAAATTTAATGTTTTTACATAAATTTATTTACTATAATTTTATTATGTCTTTATAAAAGTTTTTAATCATACTTTTTTTTTATATATTTCCCAAGAATGAGTCTTTATATAAACAATAAATTGACCAAATTGTAATTATCTTCTTATCTTACTTTTATATTTATACAAATAAAGACTCATTCTTTGGGAAATAATTAAAATTATGAGTAAAATATATCATAATAACATAATTAAATGATAGTAAATAATTTTATGATATATTAAAGCTTTTAATTTTACTATAATATATTATAAAAAGACTCTATAATAGTTGTATTTTTTACTGATTTAATATAAATTTGAGTTCAATTACAGAATTAAAATATGTGATTGTTTAAAATTTGAAGAGAAAAAACTATCTGCTTCCACCAGGGATCCATTAGCCCTAAATTCATATAAATTATACTTAAAATACCATATTAAATAAACTCAAATCTCACTAAGAACTTAAATTTAGACTGCAGATTTATCAATTTATAAGGCTTGATCATTGTAGTATTTTATTCATTTATTTAAATTATGTTACTTATTAATTACTAGAAGTAATAAATAACCAAAATTAATCATTTTGAAGATATGTAACTTTTCAATGTATGGACTCTTAATTTTAACACTATTTAAGCTGATTCTTGCTTCTTTAATTCTTTTTCTCACACTGAATTTTTATTACAATTGCCTATTCTATATTGCTTTTGGTACCAGGACTCTATATAATCGTAATATATCTCTTAATTTATGGAAATTAACTTTTTTGGAATGGATATTTTTGGCGAATTCTTTGATTCTTCAAACCTCTGAGTGAAAAAATATATCTTTCATTATCATTGGATATTAATTACATTTGAATTTATTATCACTAAGTGATATTTACTAAATTTGAATAACTTGATGTTTGTTGAAATGTGATTTATAAGCTTCAAATTAATAAATTCTTTAGCTATGATTAATGTGCCGTAATTAAATTATGCAAGTTTGATTAATTGAGTTTTCACCAAGCTATTGTTAATTTTTACTCAGAGTACTTCATAATCTTTGATTCTATATCTGTAATTAAAAAGGACATTTTTTACTTACTTTCAAAATTTACTATTATTTTTCATCCTCTGATACTCTTGGTCTTTTTAATGTAGTGGATTACCTTCTTCAAAATAATTCTACTTTCAGTAATTTTCTTGGTTATAATATAATAATATTTTCTTAATTACAGCATAAACATAAAAATTTTAACTTTTAAATTTAAATGTTAAGATTGTTTTTCTTTAGTTATCCTTAATACATAATCTCTTCAGTCCTCTTATATTTACTTAAATCATAATTTCAAATATAATAGCGGTAAAACTCTAATTTACTTGGTGTTTCATCAGACAAATCACATTTTAATGATTTCTATTTGATGGCTTTTTTCAAAAACTATCAGTCAGTTTTTCTGTTTAAATATGTTTAATCACTTGATTTAGTTATAACTTCCCATACCTACTTATGTTTGGCTTTCATATAGGTCTATGAATGCTGAAAGAAAGTTCTATCCCTCGATTTACTATTGTATTATTTTTACTAGTTGCCAATTTGGTCTTTTGTTATAAATAGCTAAAGTGTTCTTTTTAAGTTCATGAATACTTTTAAGGATTTATGTTTTTGCCTACTAAGGTTCCATGAAATTCTTAAATTTTAATTTCACATTATCAATGTTCTTCTGATCTAAATCTTTACTTATATCCTTAAAATTGTTGCCTCTTAATTAAGGAAATTTGAGTACAATTCTAGTGTGAAATATTAATTAATTACCTCTATATTCACACAATATGTTATCACTAGTGTGTTATATTTGTAAATTTTAGGGATTTATTTTGTCCTTCAATTGTTGTCTCGTATATTGTTGAGTTAAAAGATTTCAATAATCTTAGGTAGAATTTTGTTAGTTTTTTATCTCATCCTCTGTTGTTTATAATGAATCTTCAAGCTAAGAAAAATACCTATACCTAAGTATCTTTCAAATTAAACTTTCAATAACCCTATTAGTTCATTTATTTGATGAATTAGTTTTGTGAAAAGAGTAATAATTATTAAAAAAACGAGGTTGAGATAGTGGAATTTCTTATTTTCTCTTAAGCATACAAGTTCTAATTCCATTTTCAAGTTTCCCCTCCTCTTAATATTAATTTAATAATATTTGTAAGTGTTAGTGATTTTTATTGTATAATTAAGGATACCAACTCTTTTTTGGAGTAAATAGCAAGTAAATATTATATTCATAGGTTAAAGTTTATCATGTAAGGTTTGTTCTCTATGGAAAATAAAATCTAAGGAATACATTTTTAATCAATCATTTATATCATATATTTATTAAACAATAATATATTAAGATCTAAATCAAAAGAATTAAACACCAATATAAACATAAATAAATAAATGAATTTGAGCTATTTACTAGGTACATGAGAATACCGAATTATTTATTGAAAAAGGACAATTTTAATTTAAAATTTTAAGCAAATATAATATATTACATTAGTGAAAATTCTCAAAGAAAATACTGTTTTAAATGTATAAATATCAAACTACCTTTAATTCTTACATTATTTACATTTTATTAAAGTTATACCTTATATTATAATTATTTTAGAAGTTAATATGATATTTAATTATTAATAAGAAATTGAGCAAGTTAGATTCCTTATATTAAATCATTATAAAGTGTTACGTACTGTCCTTAAACTTCGATGAAGATGTGGAAATTGCTATCCTCTGCATGGTTTCATCTATTAAATTATTTTAATATATTAAAGAATTATTATTGAATTAATAGTGCTTGTGTGATTTGTACTTAAATATTTAAAATATGTGAATTCAATAAAAATGTATTAGAATATTGAAAATTCTAATAAAATCCAGTTATATCTTTTCAGTATTTTATAGGAAATTCAGTTAAATTAAAGCTGAGATACATTTATTAAAAGCAAAGTCATGATAAATGCAGATAATCCGAAAGCAGTGTAGCCTATTCATAGAAATAATTGACAGTTAGTAATACTTATAATGCTGGAATTTTATAAAAGAATAAAATCATTAGAGATTAGGAGGTTGTTAAAACTATATTCAGAATAAAGAAAATTACTTATTATAATTTACTGTTAGGGTAACTATAATTAATTCAATAATTGATCTTAAACACTAATATAATTAATGAGCTTATAATTAAAGTTTAGATGTAGTGCAACGTAATTTTATGTATAATATAATTTTATAATAACTATAATCCGTTCTAAATTATTAATATATGCTCATGTTAATGGACCACAGATGACTTTTACTCTCAAAATCAAAATATTGCATGGATTTGGAAGTTCATGAAAGTCTCTGTAATGCATTCTCCGCCTTATTGTGATTTGGTCCTGGTACCAACATGGTTCACTATTCTGGGGTATCATGGCTTGAAGCACAATCTCGCTATTTAATTATTGTGACGACAAGTCGATCAAAACTAGTGCAAAACTACTCTACAATAACACTGGCGCATGAAGAAGCAGCCATATTGATTAAACCTAACAGTAATTATCTAGGATAATTGGATGTCTTTGACAAGCAAAAATGAGTCGTAACTAACAGGCGTCGATTGGTCTTAGTTTCTTGGAGAGTAATGAAGCAGTTTGGTGAAGGCACTTAAGACCTTTTGTTGATGTTGTAATAGAAATGCTCTACAATTTATAGAGAGTAAAGTCTTGAATCTGCTGGGCTGCAGCTGCATAATCCAACTTCAAGTCAGCTTGCATTAGACGCTTATCACCATGATGTCAAGTATTGACAGGGAAGCTCACAAGTGCCATGATGGATAAAACGCCAGTAAGCAGGTTGACAGCGAATCCTTGAATTAATCTTGAGTGACTAGGGAAGCAGTAGAAGACTTACAAGAAAGCAGAATAATGCCAATCAAAGTCTGGTTGTGCTCTGAAGAAATCCCCAAGGTATTATCTCTTAATCTTAAAGAATTTTATTTTAGGATTAGAGGAACGCAGCCTTGCCTGTAAGGAATCGCATTTTGCACCAGAAATATCGTCAAATGATATTTTATCGTAGTGATCGAGACATGTGCAAAAGGACCCAGATAAATGGCAAAGGGTGAGCTTAAAAACATAGATTCTCGCATATCTCTGGTCAAGAGATCATTCTCTGAGTCGGTAAACTCCATCTCCCTTCGTTTACGTATGGAGAATCACGTGGCAGCCCTGTAAAACCCATCTTTGAAGATTTTTCAGTCAATTCGTTTGCAAAACCATTTATGGAAGGTCACGAATAAATATGGAAATATTAGATTCTCATTTTGCTTTTCATGAAGCAAACGATTGAGACCACTGCATGAGACCTGATGATGCATAAAATTATGAGGGGATAAAACAAGTCTGTAAAGTTTGAATATAGAGATCAATTGAACAAAAGAAAGAATAAGGAACATAAGAAGAAGCCTCTCCTATCAAAGCGTATCACTCCTAAAGAATTCCCTTACCTCCCTCTAAAATACCAGGAATTCTAACTTAGCTACTTGAGAATATCAAAGCTTAGCTCTCAAATCTATAGGAAATGCGCACTTGCACAACCTTTATATACCCAGGTGATTCTTCTAGGCTATAGAATGAATGGGATGGGAGTGAGCTTTAAGAATTCAAGTCCATTACCAGCGCAGTGAATAAGAAGCAAGTTAGCTGATTTTATTGAGGCTGGTAAATTATCGAATAATTTAATGTAATTATAGTTGTGCAACGCGTAATTTTAGACTTGTATGTAATTTTTAAATTATGGTTTTGGTAGTTTAATTAATAAAAATCTTTGTATGCATTTTAAATTTTTATTCACACAAATTTTCATATTCTTTTATATTAGGTTAACAATCTATAATTCCTTTGATAATGCCAACAAAAAGAAATAGACACTATCAGATGTATCTGTTATATTCAAGATTAACCAATAATTAATTCGTCTTTCCTATCAATACATTGAAATTAATGAATTGTCAAATATTTAATAATAAAGTTTAACTTAATATTAAGAATCTAGAGCATTCAACAAAACTATATAACTCGTTTAAAAAGTGCTGGAATTATTATTCTAATCTGACCAATAAATAATTAATAAATAGTGGTAAACAATTTATGCTAATTATGGACCTCTGGATGGATATTATACATACCCAAATTAGCAAATTTAAAGAAATTTCATAATCTACTGAACTAAATTTCAATTGTTATTATCTGGTATTCTTAATAAGATCATTGATATGATAATGAAGTTGAAATCATCAATAGTAAGCTTTCAAGATTATCTTTGTGTTTGTTAATCATATTTGAGAATTAAGAAATTGGTGATTTTTATAAATAAATTCATATTTAATAGTAATTTTATTATCAATTGAGAGTAATTAGTTGTTTAATCTGATATTGGTGATATTAAAATTACTATAAAAATCTATGCATTTATAAAGTCTTGTCAAAGATAGAACATATAAATTATGAAATGTTATTATACACAAAGTCTGATGCTAGAAATTCACAAACAATTTCATTAAGGCTTCACTAAAGTTTGTTGCACTGTAAGATGAAAATAATATTATTATTATGATAATTTGAAGTTCTTTGATCTTTCTATATCTTTTAAATAAGTATGTCTATCATTTATGAATTAAATATATAAAAATAAACTTAAATTGTAATAATTAATTCGCCATTAATAACTTAATATATGATTTTATGATATGAGCTTAATATTAAATGTTAATAATAAACAGAGAGTCATTTAAATAATTAGCTTTAAAACATTCAACAACTTACAATAATCTCTGGAACTTCGAGGGTTTTGTCTTGCAAATTGACTTTATAGAATAGGCTTCGGTAATAAGGAGTAAAATTTTAAATTCTCAAATTAAGCTTAATTTTGGATTACTTATGTTACTCATATATCAATCAATTATTATTAAATCATATTTCATAATAATTATATTTATTAATGAAATATAAATAATTTATTATATAAATATTATACATAATGATACATTGAAATGAAAACAAATAAAAGGCTGATTCACAATAAAGTACGGAAAGGTTTTATAACAAAGAATACTAAACTAAATGATATGCCAAGCACAATTAGTAAATATGTTACTTTAAATATATTTATTTCATCCTTTCTATTTTTATGTTATAATTCACTTTGGACAAACTCTACGACTGTAGTAGATAGATTTCCTAATTCTTTATGGTTGTAAATTTCCTTCATTATGTTTGGCTTATCCTAGTTATGTCTTAGCATAGGTATTTGCTTGTTATCCGATTAAATCATCTTCACTTTTTGCATGAGGTCGTGCTTGTTTTCTTGTAAGAAATTCTCATTATCCAAGTCACCTAGAGCACTTAGTTTGCATTACCTCTTTGAATGTAAGCTTTAAAATGAAATAGACAGTCCTTGATAAATAAAGAAAGCACATGAAACATGAAAATAAATAAAATGTTTATTAAATAATGGTTTTAAAAAAAACTGTTAATTATCTTGATTATTTTACAGATATCTACTAAGTAGTGGTCTAGTTTGTTGAAAATACTGTCAATATCTGCATGATTAAACTGATGCAGTGGTAAACTGTATTGAAGCTATCATCATATGGTTGATGATTTGAATAAGCTCTCAAATCAGCTTGAGGCAAAGGAGATATCTATACTAACTAATAAGATTGGAGATTAAAATGGTATCTAAATGTCCAAATTCTATTTAAAATTGCTTAAGCTAATATATTCTAAATATTGCTAAAATGCTATATGATATCTTTTAAAATACCACTACCTTATAAGTTCTTGTTTCAAAAGATGTAAATATGATTATTTATCTATAACTTCATTTAAAAAAGTAATAATAAATGAAAATTTAAAAAATAATTTAATATAAAAATTAATGATTATTGATATTTGATATGTTTAGTATTGTTGGTAATCACATATCCATAGTTAAAATTAAAATAATTTTACCAATATTAATAATCTAACTGTTTAGAAATCATTAGACATTTATGTTTTTTGATTATATTATCTTAATACATAATCTACTAATAATTATACTTGAAAACAATCCTATGAAATCTAATATAATACTTTCGAGAATGGGATAGGAACGACTTCGATGTAAAAGGGTAGTAAAAACAGAACATTGAAGATGAGGAGAAGAGAAACTAAGCAGCAGACCGAGAAAGCGGAGGCTAAAGATCAGGACTGAAAAGGTGAGAACCGCGAGGTGGGACATCACTCATCAGGATATTATAATTTAGGAACTACTATCTAAATTACTCAATGTGTTTTATTAGTATTTGTTTTTAATTTACCTACAGTTATTTACTACTACTATTACTTTCGAGAATTTTATATTTATAATATATACAATTTATTAAAAATTCGACATGAATAACTTAGGTACTAACGATAAAACATCCATTCTCACGCTCATCAACGAAAGACTTTAACGACTTAACTAAATCATATAGGCGTTTCATCAAGATATGTGGGGCCTTTACGCAATACAGAAGCTTATATTCGTTGCCTATAACATTATCAAAAGATTAGGCTATCTATCTTTCCTAATTCTCTAACTTCTTAAAATAGAAGTACACAAACAAGGAAGACAAGAGACTAAGATCAGGAACTGAGCCTATCATTTTGAGCAACTACTAAGACAAATAAAGTCTTTCAACAAGTGCAACATCCAATCCTATAAAGGTTCAAATATTTGTACATTGAGAGACGATTGAAGCCTATATTGAAGGTCTCAACAAGAAAGTTAACTTACTTGATCTAACCATTAACAGCGACAAGTCACTTGGATAGATCTCACTAACCCACCTTATCAGTAACCCTGCAGAGTTAGACAACTACAACTTAGACAAGATTCTTCAGCACTACGGCTAGGAAAGCCCATCGAAAAAACTAAATTCTAAATCTCAACTTGAGGGGACCAGCCTGAAATAACTAGATGAAGACGACTTTCTAGACATCATATCACAGGAAGAAGAAGACAACCTATCTAATAAGCCAGACCTATTTATACCTTGCTTTAGAGGAAAATTTAGCATTAAATAGAAAACCTCAAAAATTTAGTCGTGACGCATTTACTTAAGTCCGTGACGTATTAAAATTAAATTGATTAATTTTAATATAAATATATTACTAAATAGTAATCTATTAAATTAATGATAAACAGTCACAGAGATATGCACATAGATGAAGGCAATGGACCAGGCGACTAAGTCTTCGACCTAATGAAGTACAAATATACTCACTCTTAATGGCAAGACATTATCGACACTAAGGAGTCTCTAGTGTCAATATCACTTAACGGTAGTAGTACCTCAATCCACGGTGACCTCCAAAAGACCGCTGACTACATGAAAAATGTAGTTAACAACTACGAAAGGAAACATATTGCTAAACTAATAGCAGATGGGTAAATGTCATTGAAGATAAATAAGGTAGCGACAGCTATAGCGGAGCAATACCTTTCCCTCATTAAATAGTTTGCTGCCATCTTACTTAAAGATAAACAGCAGACTAGAACGCCACCATTCAGATAAATTATCAAGGCGAGTCATTCAAAAACAGACTTATATTTTGAATTAAATACCTTCAAAAACACTAAGGCTTCCTCAAGGATGATATTACACAACTGATTACAACCAGGTACAAAAGCCTACTGAAAATGCAACTGTTCAGGCTAAACATCAGCGTACCAAACTACCATTCAGCCACGGTAGCCAAGGTAGATGAGCACTTTGTCCACATCAATAACAACAAGAAGAACAGTCAAGGAAAAGGAAAGAAGAAGAAGAAGAACAACAGGAGAAACAACCATCATAAGCAAAAGAAAAGAAAGCATCAGAGACAGAACAAAAGAAGAGGAAGAAGATGACTAACTAATAGAGGTATATCTACAACTTATATAAAGGGTAGCCAACCCCTTCTGTAATTAAAGCTGAGTGTCTTTTAGTCCCTCGATTTATTTTTAAATAATAATAATAATATTAATAGTAGAAAAGATCTGTTATATTTATAGAGGTTTTAAAACTAATATAAATGATATTAGTATATATTTTTCATTTGTTTAAAATCTTGTTGGAATGAAATAAAGAGAGGTAAGTCTAACTCCGATAAAAATATATTTCAAAAAACCTATTTCAGTGAATGATTATTTCATTAGATTATCCTACCAACACTAATTTAATTATCATTTTAATATTAAAATTTCTTTTTCACCTTGAAAATCGAACTCATTCATGATATCTCGACACTAAAACAATAATATATTAATATAAATATAATTAATATAATTAAGATAAATTAATATTTTTATTTATAAAATCCAATTAATTAAATAATATAAAGATTGAGATATAAAAAAATATTTAATTTAAATATTGGCATTGCTTTAAATTATTATACTTAGATTAAAATAACATTCATAAACTATTATTAAATGTTTATCATTAAGACTATAAGTTAAACCAATTGATTATAAAAGCATATCAAACATTAATAATATCAGCCAATAATAATATTTTAATTAGATTTTATTATCTCCCAATCTTTAATATTATTTGACCAATTGGATTTTAAAATTAAAACATAATCATAATAATCATAACTTCAGCAAGTATATGTCCTATTGACAATATGTTTTAGTAATTTATATATGATTCCTACATTAAAATTTTATGCTGTAATTTTTAGCATTAATTAATTAACCCCAATTAGTTTCATAGACAACATTGAGATATTGGAATCTCTGCAATTGATCAAGCTTATTCAATAATATTAAATTTTTAAATTATTGCAACACCATTACACAAAATGAATCTTAATAATTTATTTGGCCTACAAATGCTATAAATTTTTAAAGATTTGTTTAAAAACTTAAACTTATGGCCTAAAAAATTCAAACTCTACTACATCATTCTATTATAACTAGTTTTAATCTATGTGGGTGCCAAAAAGACTAACTTTCTATACTATCAATATTATATTAAATCTGGTGGTTTGTATTATTAATTAGGAATTTTAAAGTAGTTGGGAATACAGATGAGAGATCATATTAACTATAGATAAAATGGGTGCTTTCATTGCGGGCTTAATAAAGAAACTTAAAATGGTTAATAAATACATTTTGATTCTAGATTCTCGATATTCAATCCTCTTATTTGCTTAATTGCAGTAAATACACTGATTAAATAAGTGCTAATTTAATTTAAACCATGGCTACATTCTAAATTTAAATCCAAAAATTTCTATTGCAATTTTTGATATATTGAATAACTTATCTAATAGATCCTACAAATCCAATCTCTGATAATCTTGTCCGCTAAACTAATATTTAAACTTATAATAATAATAATTAACTCGCATCGAGGGTTCAAGACCCCCTGAGCATATTCAATTATGAAAGGACTAGGTCCTTTTTGTTAGACCTTCACTGAGATCCAGGATCTGGTGGTACATGAGATACTTTAAGCATAATTTAGTTGATTAATTAGCTTCTTCTTTCTAGTTCCTCCAATTGTATTGTCATAGGTACTGAGAGAAAACAGATGCAATGTCGACGAACCAGAGTTGTTTGTATTATTGTTACTTAATTATGTTAATAAGTTCAGTTGTATGTTTCCCCATTTGTTCGCCAGGCCTGAAGTCTATCTGTTCCTTAGCAACAGTTAACCAAAGTTTGTAAGAGTAAAGTCTCGACCAGGAAGCTTCCATCATTTTCCTCAGGATTGAGGTCATAGCTATTTGTCTGGTCTTGTTGATTGGAGGTTAGATAGAGTCTGTTTTTTAGAGTAGCATTAGGTTCGCATCATTGACCCATAGGGGTACTACTTAGTTGTTGTTGACCCAATTCTCAATCGTTTAGAGTGCTGATAGAGCTCTTTCGTGTTTTCTGATCCATTGATCACTTATGTTGTCGGGGCCAAGAGCTTTATCTGTTGGAGAGTTTCTTAGGATGTCTGGTAGAAGTTTATGTCTCTTAGTATACTTCCAGTATACTGATCCTATCTCTGACTACGTAAAATTGTCTTGGTCTTGGAGATCAGAATTCTTGAAGGCCGCTATAAACTGGCCAGAACCTTTAATTCCAATGTACTGCAGCAGAAATGACACTGTCTGAAAGTGAGAGATTTTCAATTTGTTGGACTATTTTTCCTTTAGCAGCTCAGATATTTCTCTGAATGATTCTGTTGGCATCTTTAAGGTTGCCTTCGAACCAGGGTTGTTTGATTTTGTTAGCAGCAGAGAGAAAATGCGACTTAGCTTAGATAATTTTGGTAGGTTTAGGTTAGATTTGTTGTCCTCCATACCAGGCTGAGTCTTCTTTAAGGAGTTTGTTTACCTGAGATTTTGTGATTTTTAGCTCGACTGGACTATGATAGTCAAACTCAAACTCTTTGTATAATAGCATGTGATCTGAAGTAGATAGTAGTTAGTATTACTTGTTCACTTGTAGATTAAGGTGGTAAATATAGTCAATGTTGGAGTCCGGTCTGGTTACTAAATAGGTATTAGTTAAGGATTAAGCCACATAATTAAGGTCACCGGTTATTAAATAGGAAGGGTCTTAGGAATGAGTAGACAACCAATCTTCAAAGTAACTTTTGTGAGATTGGAACTGGGATGAGATGTAGAGATTAACAACCTTTATTTCTAGGTCTAGCAGATCTAGTGTTACGGATAAAGGGATTTCACAAGCCAGTTGTGAGACTCTTGAGAGTCCTTTCCTGATGAGAGTGCAGGTGCTATGGATTCCATCTTTGATCTTTGTTCTAGAATGGTAGCAGTCATAGTTAGGGAAGAAAATCTTAGAATGTCTCGTCTATTAAAGAGTGACGATATCTGGATCAGTTTAGGAGATAACCTTCTCCAAGAAGATCAACGAGTCTAGTGAAGAGCATCTCATGTTCCAATTTACCACTTTTAGGTTGGAAGGTTGCATACTGACTCGTGCTTAAATTAGTAGGTTAGATCTTTAACTTTCTAATTTAATAATATTTAAACTTATTAATGCTTTAAACATTTATAAAATATAAAAGATAATGAATTAATAAAAATAAAGAGAAACTTAAATGGCATTTAATAAATTTAATATCTACATTTATCTATATTTGAAAAAGTTATTAACACTTTAAGAAAATTTAGTTCTCTTATTTAAATTAAAATAAATGAGTTTGATATGCAATATCTTTACCTTATTACAAATATGTTTTTTTACGTTAGAACACAATAATATTGTTTAAGCAAAGTTTCTTGAAATAGAACATTATTTATTGTATTTAATAATTAATCAACATATATTTAATAAATCTAAAAAACAAAAAATATTTTGAATTTATGAATATAACAGCTTTATATAAAATTTTATATAGAAAATCTCCTATATTATAAATTAATTATTATATTTTAAAATATATAAAAATAAATTTTAAAAAATAGTAAAAATATTAGAGCTTAAATATGCTCCTTTCTTAGCAATAAAATATATGCATTACTCGTTAAATTTAAACACATTAATTTCACTTAAATTAGATAAAAACTATTTATATAAATTATATACATTTTAGAAAAATAATTATGTATATTAACATAATAAATTATAATTTAAGTATAAGAAAAGGAATCAAGTATATTATTAAAGAAGATTATAATAAATTATGGAAAAAAATAAAAGGAAAGTTAAAATCAAAGAAAATTGAAAAAACACTAAATAATGCTATTTCAGTAAGTATTATTTAAAGAATTTTAATAAGGAATTCAACTTTTAATTTTAATGTCGGGTAAGAAAATCAAATCAAGGTTGATTTAAAAATAAATAATAGATAGCTTTAGATAACTTATCTAGATGTGGGAATTATCAGATCATATTATTTTGCGCTCATCTTTCAAACCTAAATTATCACGACCTAATCAGATCAGTACTTTTGGAGAAAAATGCTCTGCCATCTAAGAGAAGAGTTGCTAACATGGACTTTTGCGAAAGCCAAATGTCATCAGAAAACCTTCATCTCTACTTTGACTGCTCTCTAAGTAATCTACTATTGTTCAGCGTCCTCTAAATAATCAGAATATAATTCACAAGATTTGTCTCGAAATACTTGTCAAAACTAGCAAAAGTGCGGTTCTTATGAAGAATTGATAGAAATAATTCATAAATAGTGACAAATATGGTCAAAATGACTGAAAACATCGTATTTAAGCAGATTTTAAGAGTTTAAATTCATCAGAAAATTAAATTTTCAAAAAAATGGCAGAGCCAAAATCTCAATTATCCCTTTACGTTGCTATCATTCCTTTGAGCCTTAGACAACTTATCTAGGAGTACGAATCTTAAGATCATTGTTTTTTGAGCTAATGAGAACCCCCTTTCGTTACTCTCCCGGCTACAATGCATCTTTATCATGGGTTTCCCTGGGTAAATCGAAGTCAGAATTGAAAAACATTTAATGGTTCACGAGATAGCTTTGCCAGATGTTCACCGCAATTCTACTAAAAATGCTAAAAAAGAGTGTCAAATGTCTAGTTACTGCTGTGATTGTAGTTGCTAGAAAGTAGGACTACAATTAAATAGCAGGGTTATGGAGGAAGAGAAGATAAATGTACCATTAGAAAAAATAATGGAAGAGCTATTTATCAGTATAAATAAAATATTAATAGGGAGATTACACTGTTAACATTGAAAACAAAAATAATATTTATTATAATCTTGAAGAAATAAAAAATCGGGGGCGTTTCCAAATTTCTATAAAAGTGATGTATTTTTTTAACTATTTAAATAGAATTTTGACAAAAATATGTCGAAAATTGCATCGGTTTTTGGCTTTTCTCGATACGAAACGCATACTTTTTGTCATTTTCTGAAAAATTAAAAACTGCCCACCGAAACTTCTCGACCAACCAGTCTTGTTAATTACGGGGCGCTGATAACGAATACGCAATCAAAACGCCATTTTGGATACGAGATGACTACGAACGAGGCTAGAGAAGATTTGGTTTTACTCAAATTGATGAGTTCATAGGCTTAGAGAGCCCGCACAGGAAATGAAAACACCCTTCCCTCCCTATCCCCGCTTTCAGCATAAAAATCATAGGTTACCTAGACGAAATGAGAACCCCTTTTCGTCACTAACCCAGTTACTAAGCATCTTTATCATGTGTTTCCTCGGTAAATCGAAGTCAGAATTGGAAAATGTTTAATGCTTCGCGAGACAGCTTTGCAAGAAGTTCATCGCAATTCTACCAAAAATGCCATTCTTAGTTTGATATGTCTAAGCTTCATCATATGTGAAGTAACCGCCGTGATTAAGGTATCTGTCCCTGCCCTTCTAGAGAAGAATATACTCAGAGAAGATATTGGGTTATTAGAATGGTAGGATCTACAGATGAATGGGTGTGGTTGAAGATAAATGTATTATTTATTTTAAAGAAGGTTCGTAGATCCACATATTAGCATATATTAAAAATTCATAAGGAAAATGCACTGTTTACAGACAAAAACATCGAATTCTTATATAATATATATAATCTTGAGATATAAAATGAAGGCGTTTCCAAAAAAAAGAGCTACAAATCAAAACCCCAAAACCCCTTAGTGAGGTTTATAAGTGCTTTGATTTGTAGGGTATAGTTGGGGTCTTATTGGGGTTAGTAGAGAAATTAGGTCAATTTGCAAAATGAGAAATAGAAATTAGAGAAATATAGGGTCTATTTATGATGAGTAATATTTAGATTTACTGCTTAAGCTTAGGTATGGTATTAGTATTAATATAGACTAAGTCAAACCAGTGTTTAATTATACAGCCATAGCAAGACTCCTACACAAGAGTTCCTCAACTGTTAGGTATCATTGCTTGTTAGCTATTTAACATTATAACTCAGTCTCTTGAAAACATCCTGCAAGAAAATAAAAGTTCTCACAGGTTCATATTGACTATCTCTGTTACTCTAAGACATTAAAGTATTGGGCTCACTTTCCTCTTGACTAACGAGCTGTCATGTTTCATCGCAAGTTTCCAGACATGCGTATCTCACCTTAGACTATAGCCAATATTTATAGACGAAATGGTATTACTTTCAAGACTGTCAACATAGTGAAGAGAGTGATTGATTTTATTGTGCCATTTTATAGTAATAATTTAAACTATATATATATATATGATTAAATGAAGAGACTATTACTAATAACATCAAGTTCATACACGCTGATGAAGCTGTGTTTAACTTCAACACCTTTATTAATAAATCTTGGTATAAGAAGTATGATAATATAGAAGTCTACGAATAGAAAGTAAAGATTGTAACTCATGCAATTTTAGCAGGTATTAGTGAAGACTCTGGCTTAGAGAGTTATGCTATTCATCCTCGCTCTATTAAGCGAGAGTA
Organism: Oxytricha trifallax; assembly: GCA_000711775.1. Classification (NCBI taxonomy): domain Eukaryota; phylum Ciliophora; class Spirotrichea; order Sporadotrichida; family Oxytrichidae; genus Oxytricha; species Oxytricha trifallax. Next base: position 23,399 of record ARYC01008773.1, read on the forward strand.
GTACATAGAGTTCTTACATAAGCTGAGAGATAAATACAACGATTAAGAGATCATCCTGTTTGTTGACAACCTCTCAGTTCATAAGACTAAGGAGTGTAAGAAAGCTTATGAAGAGTTAAACATTACTCCTGTATACAATGTTCCTTACAGCCATTAATTTAATGGAATTGAATTCTACTGGAGTTAAATCAAGACCCACTACAAGAAACTGCTGC
>ARYC01008774.1:0-12174 GCA_000711775.1 Oxytricha trifallax
CATTTACTATAAATTTCACATTAAAACCTATTAATAACCCCAACCCCTAACAAATTCCCTACAAATCAAAGCACTTATAAACCTCATTGAGGGGTTTTGGGGTTTTGATTGATTGTGACTTAAGTTCCTCCAATGTTTGGACCAGAATGTGGCTTGAAAGATGATATAATGGGCTCAGTGTAGTATTCATAGGTATTCTCATCATCCTTTACATGAAGAATGAAATATCATAGAAATTCGTTTATTCAATTTATATTGGTTTGATGTCAGTTAACTTAGGATTTAAAGAGGAAAGATAATCAATAGTAACTTCAACGTAGTAGAAAAGCATTTATCTTGAAAATTATAAGCATCCATAATAGTGGCATTAGTGAAGATTGTTTTGTTAAAAACACAGAGAGCTTTATTGCAACTCATAATATTTTGATTGAAATTTTTGCCATAAATGGTGATCTGAGTATAACCATAGTCTGGACCACACTTAGGTGAGATATCCTCAATAATTGGTGTTTCGTAGTACAGATATTGAACTGATTAGGAGTACATTTCTAGTTCAAGGGCAACTGAAAGAGGAACGAATCCTGGGTGATCTACCTTTGGAGAGTAACATTCGATTTCAGAAGTTGATAGATATTTTCCTGGAACAACTGTCATTATAATGTAATTTAAAATTGGATTCACATCAAAGAGATAAGGTGGTCTGTAATTAAATAGTAATTTGAGTATTGCTGATTATTCAAAGTAATTAATTTAGTTAAAGTCTATTTCAATACATATGAAGGAGGAGAGTGCAAAAAAATTACATAATTAGATATGTCTGGAATAAGTTCATTAATAGCAGGCAATTTTACATAACTAGGAGTTTTGCTAGTTATTCAATGAGATATTTCATAATAATTTTGAACCAAAGGCGCATCTTGAATTCAAACACAAACTTAGACTACAGTGTCTCCATCTTTTGTAGTGTATTAGTTTGCAGGACTGTTATCGCATTGAAGACAAATTTTAATTTGAAATAATTGGTAAAATTTTATAACATAAATGGACCTCCTCTCACCAGAACTCTTGTTTCACCTATTCATTGTTAAGATAGTTAATGAAGTTACCTGATGTTGGGCCAGCTTCAGGTTCAATTAAGTTTATGATAGATTTATAGAAGGATCAGGCAATGGAGGCATCGAAGAGCTAGTCCCAGAAGACTAGTCAAGCGAAGAATTTCTGAATTGCTCTGGAAATTCATTGTCCTGACCTCTCACCAATTAAAAATTATAAGCTACAACTCCAAGGAGAAGCAACACTTTGTTGAATTTCTATTTATATGTTAAAAAAAGAAAATTGTCGATTATGACAATTCCTTGTTCGATTCACAATTTAATGATCTCTCATAATTAAAGAAATTAAAATTTTAAATTATAAATCTAAAAATTAAGCATTTTAAATTTATTATGACCTAATCAAGGAGGTAAACTTAACATTTTACTTTAAATCATTTGCAAATGATTTATAAAGTTTACAAAGACTAAATTGATTCAATTCGAAAACATGATTGAAGGATCAGAAGAATATTAAAATGAGGCATCTTAATTCTCTAGAGTTGATTAAATAAATGCGATATATTTTGACAGAGTAAATATGACTGTAAAAGTTAAGCAAAATCAAACAATCGTAAATGGCACACCTTCCAATACTACTTAAGCCGACATTTATCAAAATGTTTAGAATTAAATAGAATATGACCCTTCAAGCGTTGAATACTATTACTATAAAGACTGTGTTGTTAAGGATTAAATATGATTAATTGCTGGTGGCACACCTGTTTCAGTAATTGGAGCTTGGTAATTTATGTAAAAGTTTGGAAACAAGATTGTGAGAGTGATAATTTTTTATGATAGTACCTAATGAAGAACTTGGAGTTTTGTATCCATTTGAGATAAGTATGAAAAAAATTTATATTAGTCAGATACTGGATTCAAGTTTACATACTATGAAGTTCCATAATTAGATTACATCTCACCAACTGCAGGACCAGAGGCTGGTGGAACTATGATTTACATCTATGGTGCAAATTTCTGAATAATATTATATCTCCAGGTGGCTGGGGTCAAGGTGACAATAAAACTTTAATTAAGAGTTCAAGTAACGTTTAATGGAGGAGATTACGATAACAACAACTTCACCTTTACCTTCTTCTCAATTACTAATAAAATTCTCCAAGAAGTGGTCCTTCAGATGGAAATGGAGGAGATATTATAGTAGAAGGATTTGGTTTTAGAAATGATACTGAACCATTGTGCAAAATAAACAACACTATCTACTTACCAACTTCTGTTTCATGAAGACAGAGAATTTGTTATTACTTTGGAAATGTACCTCTCTCTGTAGCTCCAAATGAAATACGATATGCAATATACCAATCGTTGAAGACATATTCCCTAAGCAAGGTCAAGTTATAATTTCTCAATTAAATTTCTATGGAGATGGATTCAGAGATGATTACAACTTTTATTATAAAATTTCCTAAGTGTGTTGTTGAAGATATGGAACTTGTAAATGAAGAACTTCAAGTAAGGAGATACTCATGGACTAATTTGACTAATTCCACTATGTTCTTGCCTTACGGTATTGAATAAATCTATGTTATTAACAATTTTTTATGAAAAAATTTAATAATCAAAACCTCCTCTGAAGTCTTGTCCATTAACAGCTATAACTCAAATTTTATATAACTTGTTCAAGTTGCTTGCCATTTATGTTCCATCTTGGAGTCTTGCATTAGACAGCATTAGGGATTCCTCTTTCTAATGGATATCTCTCCATTTGTCCTTGAGTATACATTACTCTACCATCCTCATGCTTGTATCTACAAGTAAAATTAGAATATCTTCTAAGTCTATCAATAGGATTCTTTTTGAAAAATACACATTTAGACTATATAAATTTGATTTTCTAGATTAGCTGGGGATTCATCTGCAGACAGCTCCTTATAATCAGGCTCTTCATAATAAACTTAAAAATTTGAATTTTAGAGTTAAAAAGAATGCGTAACAGTTTAGTAAACTTCTACATTATTTTCAGTGAAGTCATTTTCGTAAACTGAAGCATCAATATAGATAGGATCCCATAGAACATTAGTTTCAGTCTCTCTATAATTCAGTACAGTCTATGGGAAAGTGGTTGTCTCAAGAGTATACTTGTCAATATACTTTGCTGATTTAATGCATGATTTACCTTAGCAAAGCAATGTTTAAGATGGATGTGGTGAACTGAAAAGAGATTAAGTTTGTGATGAGTTAACAAAACCGAAACCTTTGATTCTTACAATAGTTGTACCTTCCACAGATATGAGTCTTGGCTCAAAATCTTTATAACATAAGGATCGAAGTATCCATAGGTCCTTTAATCATTTGTATAATCTTTACCATTTAAGGTCAATTCAACTCTTAATACATCTGGTTTGGAATACTTATTAAATTCACTCTCACGAAGGTTTCATTTACATAAGCAGCTTTAATAGTAATAAATAAATGTTAACTTGATACTCTGGTGCAAGAGGTTCTCTAAAGAAGTTGTAGATTTTAATAAAGAATGAAATCTCTCGAAAATTGTTGACCATTTAAGGCGACGCTAACAACTACTGCGTCTGGAATCTTGACTGCTGGCGATTTTACCCAAATGCAAGTATCATTAGTTTCATTCATAGGCTTGACTTCGAAAGTAGCAAATCTAAGGGTTTTGTTGCAAGCACCCTCTTGATTAAAACCAGATCCAACGACTCTTACAGTAGTACCTCCCTTTGTGGGTCCTGAGTTTGGTTTGACATAATATGCTAATTATAATATTCTTAGGATCTTTGTAATACATGAATTCGAACTTTGGTCCTGCAATCTCTCTACCTCCATCAATAGTAAATTTTCTTCAAGTAAAAGCATTTTATTAGTCATCTTTGAGTAACCTTATGAGTTAAGTAATGAAGGAGAATCACATTTCATAGTGTATTCATCCATAGAATATAAACTCAATCTTAAAGAGCTTTGTTGTGTCCCATATCTATGAAATTTTAAAACGTAATCTCACAACTGTCTCGTTAAACTTGCAAGTAATGTTTCCTGTTTCTCTAAAGTTTGAACCTATAGCAATAACTTTTGTACCACCACTAGTGGGGCCTTCTCTTGGATTAATAATGATATTAAATAGTCTGTAATAGTAGAAAATATTGTTATCGTCTGAGTATTAAACTTCAAATCAAAGTAATTTCTACAATTGACTATCTCAATATTAAAATCATTAATAACCGAGATAGAGAGAGAGAGTGGCAAATAACTTTGGTTGAATTGATAATAGTGGCAGGAACCTTGGCCAAGTTTTCAAACATACAGAATGTATCATTTTAATTATCGATGGTTTCATCTTTGAAAGGATGGAAATTTCTACCCTTCAAAAGTACTTTGGTGTTTCCAGCATCCGGACCTCTGTCTGTAAAATACATGAAATTAAGAAACATATTAGCAGGCCATGAATAATACCAAAAGAATAGAGTGTCCCTTGAGTTTTATTCATATATCAATTGAGATAGTGAATGGAATTGGCTTCTCGACTACATCTGAGAAGGGAGATATGCAAATCATGTATAGCAATAATTTATATTCGTTATTATTTAATATGAAATTTATAGTTTGAATTGATGAAAGTAGCAACTACTGATTTTGAAAAAATTATGCAGCATCTTGTGTTGGTATCAAAACTTAAGAAATTTTCTCCCCAAACTTATTCAATAAAGTGCAATAACTTATCTTTTGGTCCATATCTTGGATAAATGGCGAATATCCTTGGTGGAGAATAATATCTGAAGGGAATTGTGTTTCCAACATCTGAAAAATCACCTGTTAAACTAACAGAAAATGCCACAGTTTCAGCTTTTCCATTTGCAGGATTAATTGATTGAAATTAGCAAGCATTGAAGACAAGTATCAGTCTATAATTTGAAATTAATGGTTAATATCAATCTTATAAGAATAAATTTAGAGGCTCAAGAATATGTAGCGATTGTATTACCTTTTCTCTATGTCTAGCTTCTTTCTCTTCGATGGTTCTTGATTAAGCAGTACAGAGCACATAGGTTGCTTCAACAACCATATCATCATGTCCAAATTTACACTAAAAGCAATTTGAGTAAATATATATTTCAAAAAGATATGTCATAATAAACAACTTATTTCCCCTTGACGATTGATAATAGAAAATAATTTTCTTTTAGCATTTTTTACTCAAATTAATTTTAACAATTAATAACTATTTTAAAGTATTTAAGCGTAATCTAAATTATTTATGAATTGAGAAATTAAAAAATGCAGCAAATTTCATAATTCATTAAATATTTCTATTTGAAAAATAATTACTACTTAATGAATATTGAGTAAATAGTAAATGTAAAACTTGATTTCATATTGATTAAGAATTCAAAAGCTTTTTTATTAATTCTTACCATTGGCTTTGGAAAGTAGAGTTCCATGTTTGCAAATGGACCTCAGGTGCTTATAAACTTGATTGATTTAAATTTCAATTAAGTCTATTCTGACCTTTACAGGGCCAATAGGTGCCGTGGCGTTAGGATCAGACTATAAACAATTAAAAAATAAGTTTTCTCTCACCATGCTTGTGAGTGCTACTATTTTAATATAATCTTTTTATATTTCGATTTCTAATAGGGTTGTCGATTACATTTTAGGTGCCAAAAATATTGCATTCTTAATGATCTCTCATTGAGGGAATCATTTGATTTCAAATAATGTATTATATTTGAATTAATTGTTAAACTTTTAATTTAAAATCACATTAAGACTAATCAAGGGGTTTTGTTTAGGAAGCAAATTTAAAAATTAGTCACTTCTACTTTCACTACTAAAGACTTGACTTTATTTAAACTTTTATGGAAAATTAAGACTATATGTGCCATTAGTTTATAAAATTTACACCTTATTAATTCACAGAAGTAAACCTAATCCTTCACCTGAAGCGTTGTCTTCAGGAATGGTGTTATTAGAGAATGTATTATTATCTAGGGTGGAAGAATTATTTGATGTGTCAGTACCACCAGTGTTATCTCCATTGCTTGATTCACTTCCCGCAGGTGTCTGAACTGAGTAAAATGAACTAGGAGGCTCAGACACGATGTATCTAAAGTATATTTCATTAATAAATTGTATAGTAAAAAAACAGTTATAATGCAAATAATTACTAAAGTAGTAATGCCTGCACCAAGGATTGATAAGCACAAAGAATATCAAAATGAAGGCAAACAGTAGTTGTGTAGCGACTGCTGCAAAGTATATGATACACTTATCTTGCTTCATTATGCCTACAAACATGACCAATATAGTTGCTAAGTACAGGTACAGCATTACAATTGGAAATGGTACTGGAGTGATAACTTAAATTAGTAATGCTATAGTTAGAATGAAGAACTGTCTCTACTCAATGTCAAGTTTAAACAATTTCAGTTTCTTGATGATTTCTTGTTTTTCTTTGGGGCTTCTGATCTCGAAGAAATGAGTCAGGGCTGTGGTTGCTATGTAGATTAGATACAGGAAAAATACAGCTACTATTGCTGCTTTTTTGCAGTTAATTACTTCAGTCAGTAAGCCAGACATTTCAGAAGCATCAGCATAAGTATTGCACATTTTTATGTTGTTTTTTCTATATAAATTTATGAAATCAAATTTAATTTTTGTATTTTCTTCTCATTCAATTTTTACAAAATCAAACTACTATAATTTTAAGTGTAAAGTTATAGAGAACTCCTTGAATATTAAAATTGAATAATAAAGTAATAAAAAAACAAAGTTTAATAAGAATTATAAATTTAAACAATAAAATGAGAGAGATTAAATCAGCAGAATAAGCATAATCCAGAATAAGTAAATTTACAGTAACAATATTCCTTGTTTTCTTATGGATTCAATACTCACAAGCATATTATTATGAAAAGAGGTCTTTAGGGGATATGGTCAGCTTAACTTTTTCAAACACTCCAATAAAAGCTCTGTCTTTTGATGTAAGTTTACTTATTTAAGAAATATTATGACAATCATACTTCACCTAAGTTGATATTCGATTAAACTTTGGCATGCAAATATTTGAAATTAACCATATTGATTTGTAGATAAACTTCCATCAGTTTTATTCCTCATTCTCTGACATTGCAAACATCAACAAAATAATAATATCGTCTTATAAAATGAAAGAAAATGATACTTCATGTACTTTAGTACCTAAAAATGCTTACTGTCAGGAATTCAATTTATAGCAGGTGCCTTTTATGCAATTAAATTAAACAGTGAAGAACTGCATGGAAGATGCTTATCTGTATATATTCGCTAATCCTGATCAATCAAATGATTCGAAAATAACTCTATAACTAAACAGACTTTCAGGTAATATAATTATAAATTTCATGCTTTTAATGAATAATTTATACAGAGGACAAAGCTTGCAATGGATTACTTAACAGTGAATATTTGATGCAGTGCAGTTAGTACAAAACTGAGACTTGCCTCATGGTGAAGTAATGTCATGATACATGTGGAGAATTGGAGTGCTGGAGAGGGGAAGAAACACAGCCATTTTACTAAATGACTATACCAGCAGATGCCACCACAGATTATGCGAAAAACCTTTGCAGCTTTTTCAATATTGTGTAAATTAATTTTAACTCGAAATAGTTAATATTTAAGTGTATTTATAAAGAAAGGATGTTTGTCTTAAGAAAGTTATTTTTATCATACCATTTTACTATATAAACTTAAAATTCAAACTTATAAATATGTTCTTAATTATTTCATGTGATTCCCCAATCAAATTTTATATTTATCAATAGTAATAAATTAATAAACTAAAAATTGAATTTTAGGTGTTGACTTAAAGCCATGCAAAGGTTGTTAGATATATGTGGATATATTGAAATTTGAAAATTAAAACCCAACATTAAGCCCTTTCCAAACTTTTATACTTTCGATATTTTTAGTACTGATCGTGGTCCTTTCTCTGTTAGTGATATACTACAATATATTCTTGGCATATAGAAATAGACCCCCTTTCAAAGTCTATTGGTTCTGTCCTCAAAAATATAAATGTAAATGCTTTATGAAATAGAATGCTTATATCTTCAAATCAGGAAATAAAAAGATCACTTAATATATAAAAAGTTTATAAAAATTATTTCATTCAATTCCATAAATTATAACCTTATTTTTATAAAGGTATAATCAAAGCTGAATAAAATTAATCATAACTGAATGAAGTAATGGAAAATATTTATTTAAACTATTTAAATTGCTTCAAGCTTTCTTAAATGAAGGTATCAGAATTTTATGGCTTGCTGCACAATTGGCAAATCTTGAAAGTACCCCTTAGCTTCTTCTGAATATATTCAAAACTCATAAATTTATAAAGATTAACATAAATTTAGAGCTTAATAATTAATATTTCATCAAATTTAAAAATTCAAATAATGAAAGCTATTAATCATGATTAATTTCAAAATTATTTCCAAGGTTTTTATTGTTATAACTTTAAAAAAATATTAAATCAAATAATATAAATTAAATTACATTTTTGCGTCTAAATTATTTGCTATTTATATAGCTTAAAAACAAATTACCACAATTTATCTAATTCATTTGAATATTATATATAAAAAAGAAAAATTTGCAATTTTTCTAAATATATCTATTATAAATAATTCATACATCCAAATATAAATCAATCAAATAAATTTTCTTGATAAACTTTTTTTGAGCTATAAAATTAAATAATCTAAATTAGATAAATAAATATCTATTTCAAGATATTATTAGGATTTAGATTAGGATCTTACTAGAATGCTTTTTGATAGTCCTTGTTAATTTTAGGTGCTGTCATATGAGTGACTTAAGCAAATTCACTGATCCCATTAACTTTCTTATTCATCAATCGACTGCTCATGTTGTTCATACCTGCTGTTCTATCACTCATGTTAATAATGTCAAAGCTAGATTTTTACAATCCCATTGTGGATTTTAAATCTCTTTGCTTAGCTTCCCACAGCATTTAAGTTGCAAAATTGGCTTGATATTTTTTAGGGCTTTGCTTTTGACCTCCATCAGTTAGGAAATTTTAAAAAGCTTAATGATCCCCTCTCCCTTGAGATTTATGCCTAATTTAATTGTAAAGTTACTTTTAATCTTGATTTAATGATTGAGAAATGTTGAGTTGTTCTTGTATTTAGGCTTATGGATCCTTGCCATTTTTCTTTAATAATATCATTTTGTTAATATTGTTCAACTATAGCATCTTTAAATCTGAAGAGTAAGGAGTATCATTAGCACTAAATTCATTCTAAAATTTCTTACTTCCTAGTATACTGTTAAATTAGGAGTTCAGATTTTAATCATAAACTCCATGAAAGTTATTAGGAGAGGCATAAACTGTTTTTTTAATGTCCCTCTAACTCCAATTTCGATCATGAAGCTAACTTAATTTTGAAAAGCTTTTGTTGATAGACTCAAGACCTGATTAATCACCAAATTTCTTTTCCTCTTCTGTCAAGAAGTCCTTATTTTAGAAATTCTATCTGCTTCTCATTGATACTTCACCATTTCTTATTGATATTCTTGTACTTTCTAAATTTGGTGCATGAATTGAAAGGTTTCCTCTACTTTAATTAATTGAGGGCACAATTTTATTACTTTAAGTCGTTGTAATAGACCTGCCTCTTTACTTATTAAGTTACGATATATGATTATTATTGTTCAATGCTCCAGTTTAAGCTCTACTGTTAGTATAAGCAGAGTTATAATTGAAAGTATTTGTTCCTTCATGATTTTTATCCATAGTTCTAAAAACTAGCCTTTTTTAATAAGTACTGCCTGATTAAGCTGTTTAAACTTAAGGCAAAGTGCTTACATTAAAATCCCCAAATACTCCAAGAGATACTCTCAATTTATGATTTTGCAATTTACCTCTACTTGTCTCTAATTGAACTTCATCATTTATGAAAATTTCATTTGATCTATCCCTGATTCGGGAAATACTTTTCTAAAGTTCGTTAACTCGTGAACTTTATGGATCATAGCCACCTGTAATATGAATTCTCTACGATTTTTCATTCATTCTCTCAAAAGAACTGTTGTTTTGCATCAATATGTTGGCTTAATAGTTCGGTTAATATTCATCCTGAAACTGTTAATTATAGTAGCAAGTTATGTTCTCCGAGCGCTTTTGCAACTTATCAAAGCTCTATTTTAAGTTTTATTCAAAAAGGTTTTGCTTAATTAGTGATTGATTATCCATGATACTGGTGCCAAAACGATTGTTTGGGTTGTTTGTTGTAAACATCTTTGCTCCTTGAATTAAATCTCTCTCTTTGGGTTTCGACCTACTGGTAAGTCGGTAACCAGCCCGACCAATTCCGGTACCCCGGAGGGTTCGAAACCGTAGTAGCACCTGGTTTTTCAGGATAAGTCTCGGATCTGAGGAGTTACTCAGAATACGTCAGGCAAGGTATAGGGGGACCGCGCCAAAAAAAGATCGACCGAACTGAACTTAAGTCGTGTTAAAACTAAAGTTCTCACCACAGACTATCACAGGGAGTAAGCTGCCCTCTCAGGGGCTGTGTGCTACGACTAGGATTGTGCCTGGAGTCCGTAATGAGTCTACTGTGCTTGGAAAAGGGACCCTGTATCCCAGAAGAAAAACTAAAGCAAGGGTAAAAAACTACTGTGGATTTTCCCTGAGAGCTAACGAAGGGGTTTTAGAAAACAGAGAACTAGAGAAGAGCCAACAATTCAGTCTGATATAGAATTATTAACATCTCCTCGAAAGCCAATGGAAGTGATCACACGATCGAACTTACCTCGATGGTTATTGTTTGTCCACACCAAAGAAATGTCACTTTAACTATTCTCCAAATTGCAACATAGGAACTCAGAATCACGTCTTAGTCGTATATTACTTGAAAGTAATTGATGTTTTAATTCTATTATAAGGTTGTATCATCCGTATAAATTAATTTAAGGCTAAAAATCATCAATCATCTCTCTCTTTGTAAAACTAAATTAATTTATTTGTTAAATAGTCTATATGAATGTAAATAAAGTTTAATAAGCCTGAATTCTAGCATGTTTAGGAGACAATTTCGTGGGATTTTCTATGATATTTCTCGAAGAATTTAAGGTAGTCTACACTTGGCGTGTTCTCGATTAATTTTAACGATTTGATAACATCCCCAAAGCAAGTTTATACTTTTAACTGTTTTATTTTATTCCATTTGAATTGCTTTAAGTTGTTAAATCAATATGTTAGTTTTCATTTTTGTTAAGTGATCTTGAACTATTTAGCATTTTATTTCTAAATTTTATAATAAATTAATTTGTCTATAGTTATACTGTCTAACTGAATGTAGTATAAAATAAGATGGAGATGCTTTAGATAATAACTGTTTTAAATGAAAAATAATGTATAATCGGAATGCAGTATTTTAAATTAACGTTTTAAAATTTCAATTAAGTGCTCTATTCATTATTAATACATTTCTTTACTATATACTTCTTCCATGTAAATCAATAATTTTGACTCTTCTAAAGTTCTTGATAATCTCCTTTTCTATCTATATATTATTTATAATTTTGAAAATTTACAAACAAGTCATAATCTATATTAAGAATTATGAATACAAATATCTAAAAATCACAACATCAACTTTATTTTATTGTTTTACTATTTTAGTTCTATTTTGAGAAAAAATTAAACTTTTTCATTTTAATTTTTTATTTATTTATAACTTGACTTTCAAAAATCTGTTTCAAACTCAAGAAGTTCAGTCTCCTAGAAAAAGTTAAAAGGGTTTTAATTGCTGATTAAACGGTTTTAAAGATTTAAGCATTTGCTAATGTTTAGCTGCCATTTTTCAGAAAGACAATATGCATTACTTTTGATAAGTGATTTCGTTCTACTTTCAATCAATTATTATATTCAAAATTGGAAAGGATTCTTAATTTTTCAATTTTTATAGTCATAAAAATGATTAATCATACCATGCTAAAAGCTATTTGCAATAACACCCTAGCGAGAATCAAAACCCCAAAACCCTTTCAGTAGTTTGATTGAGTTTTTGATTGATAAAAGTAGACTATTAGTGCA
>ARYC01008775.1:0-21916 GCA_000711775.1 Oxytricha trifallax
TGAGCCCAGTATTTAAGAGTCTTATCATTAATAAGATATTCAATATGATGCTGCTAAAATTTTAAGGGTCTCTTAGGCTTAGAATTAAGCTGCTATCTCTTTAAATTCAATGCTAATAGACAGTGAGACCTCACAGTAGCAGGAGATTTATGGATTAGCCTTGCTATAGACGTGTAATTAAGGATAGGCTTGAGTTTATCATTATATTCATCACATCCATAACGCAACTTAAACAATAAATCTATAGACTCACTGTCATAAACAGACCCCAAACCTCGCATATAATCACTTAAATTACTAATATTTAAACATTAAACCCCTACATAAACCCTATTAAAACCCTAATAAAGTATGCACTAATAGTCTACTTTTATCAATCAAAAACTCAATCAAACTACTGAAAGGGTTTTGGGGTTTTGATTTTAGAATAAGTTTGAATCTATCACTATAATCATCACATCCAAACAGCAATTTAAAAAATAAATCTATATACTCACTATCATAAAATGACCACTATTCCCACATATACTCTCTAAAATTACTAAAATTTAAACATTAAATCTCTACATAAACCCTATTAAAATCTTATTAAAAAATGCGTTAATTGCAGCCTATTATCAATAAAAAAACTCAATTAAACTGCAAAATATTTTTTTGGGTTTTTAATACAGCTTCTATTAAATATAGTACTATGAAACCATCAAGATAAAATTTAACTAAATTTAATTTATATTTAATTTTATTAATGAGTATATTTTACCTCAATGATTATTATTGTGCAATTATCCTGAATTAACTTTCTATGACCAAGTAAAATATTCAATCGCCTCAAATTGATTATAAATGTGTCAATTTAATAATTAAGAAAAATATTTTTTAATCAAAGAAAAATAAATTTAATAGAAAAAATTATTTCATTATAAATAATCAATTTTTATTGGTACTCCTATTTTAAAAAATATGATTTTAAAGTTATTTATTATTTCACCCAAATATTTACTATAAAAATGCTTTTAAATAACAAATATAATATTTGTTAAGCTAATTAAAAATTTCCTTTTAGATCTCTTTGTAACATTAAATTCATTAAGTGACTTAAAAATTTTAATTAATTATGTATAATATTTATAAATTCGAAAAATAAAATTATTCTCTCGAATAAAACAATTTCTAATTTAAATGATGATACTTAAAAGAATAGTAAATTTATGACTTTATAGAATGAAAAATTAAGTCAATTATATAATATAGATATAATAGATAATAATATAAAAAGGAGAAAATAATCTTATTTAGATATGAAGTATTTTACTTATAAATTTTAGCTTAGATTTAAAATTTATACTTTTAAATAAAACGGAAATTATTACATCTTGTTTGTATTGTAGAATACTTTTGATATTAGATAATTAATTTAAATTAAATATTGAATAAATCAAAATAGTAGTATTAAAGTTGGCTAACTTGAACGATCTTGGGATAATATGAGAAGGAAGTTAAAATTAGCTGAATTTTATTGTTTACGGTGACATTTTCTCGCATCTATGAAACTAGAGAACTAGACTTTGATTAAACCTCAAAATCCTTCAGTACTTTAATTGATAAAAGTAGACTTTAAGGCATTCTAAAATAGGGTTATGCAGGGGTTTATTTTTTAAATGTCAGTATTAAATTGAGTAAAAGAAGCAATTTTTAAAAAAAAGTTTATTTCTTACAATAAAATGGTTAGAGTCTTGTGATAGTTCTCTAAGTTCTATTTTTTATAAATATGACATTCGATAAATTGTATCGTTTTTTAATTCTTTAAGCTTGGTTTAATGATTATTGAAATAGGCAAGCTCTCTTAAACCTACAATAATTTTATTTTCTAATTATTGCATGATTCTTTAAGTAGAATCTATTACACTATTCAGCGAGAGTAATTGTTTCTAAGCATGTAGTTCACTCTTATTATTGTACGAATACATTCGAATTTGAAAAATTAGTTTAAATTTGAAATTAAACTATTATAATTATTGGCAGTTAAAGTTGACCAATTTAAACGTCTTTGGGCTCAATCGATAGAGAATTTAAAATTAGCTGGACTTTATTAGTGGCGGTACTATTTTATCTCATCCCTGGAGCGAGATAACTTCACTTTAATGAAAGGGTATAATTTAATGATTTTAGAGTTGTTTAATCAAAGTGAAGTTATCTCGCTCCAGGGATGAGATAAAATAGTACCACCAATAATAAAGTCCAGCTAATTTTAAATTCTCTATCGATTGAGCCCAAAGACGTTTAAATTGGTCAACTTTAACTGCCAATAATTATAATAGTATAATTTCAAATTTAAACTAATTTTCCAAATTCGAATGTATTCCTACAATATTACTGCAAGAGCCCATATATCATATAAAGTGTATCATTATTTCCAATTTTCTATTTCAAGGAAATAGACTGGAAGACAGTATACATTCAAAACCCCAAAACTCCTTAATAAGGATTATAAGTGAGTTGATTTGTAGTGGATTGTTAGGGTTGGTAGAATAAATACAGATTTTATATGAATTTAAAGTATATTTAATGAATATTAGCTGACTTAAATCAAACAAATTTTATTTGCTTTTCTTAGTGGCATCTCTTAAATCTAGCTGTCTTAAGTAGCTCAAAGAAGTCGATTAATGATTACCTAAGATAGTGAGGAGCTCTTATTATTATAATTTCGACTAAATTACTGATTTCATCTCTTAAATCTTTCTACTATATATACCCTTACTTCCCACTTAACTAAGGAATGATTCAATACTCTTTAATTGTAGAGTATCCTGGGTTGGGGTATTAATAACCTTAACTAATGTTATTTTCTCTTATCGCAAAGCCCTATTTAAACCGATGACAAATACTTCTAAAGGGCAGAAGTTCAGCATATCATTTTCAGGCTTCAAATCTCTATGAACATATCCAAGTTCATGCAACTCTTTTACATCTTTTATCATATCTGATAAATTATCATTCAAATCATTTGGTTATCTATTATGATATAGTTAGTCTCTAAGAGTCATTTCAAATTTCTTTAGTCTTTGTGCGATGAAACCAAAGCCTAAAATAACACCATCTAATTTTAGCAAGTTCTTGCAATCTCTTTTCTATGACTCTCTTAGAACCATATACGTTACCGAATTCATTCTGGTACTGCTCATTCTTTATCAGATAGCTGAAAGGGTAAACTTTATATGCATATTTGTTCAAACAGAGACCACCTACCCCACCTACCGGTCTACCGAGACCCCCTACACCACCCACTACCCCATTTCATATCAAAATTTTTGTCCTCAAGGTCTGAATCGATGTCCTTCTTGACATCTCGACTACATGACTCCTTTATAAACCCCAAAGTTAAATAGAGTTTATAAACTGAAAGTTAGATTTATAAAATATAAAATTATCAACTTAAAATCAGAAGTATAAATGTAGATCTGTTTAGTAATGATTTAATTGAATTATTTAATTATAAGCTAATTATGCCAGGGTAATAATTTGAGTTATGTTTTTATATTTTTCATTCTTCAATTTTAGCTTTCTAATCTGTTAAATAAAAATTGATTTTAAATATTCCTGAACATTATTATTTCTATGGGTTCAAGTGAATGCATTGTTAGATATTTTTTATTCACAATTTTCTTGTTTTGTTTAAAAAAATAGCTTTTTGTTATCATTCTACTATCCTCACAATTTTATAACTATCTTACTTATTGTAAATTACAATATAAATTGTTGGAATGTCCTATAATACAGAAAGTTAAGTTTCAATTAGTAATTACTCAAAATAATTTAAATTTATTTATTTTTGAATTGAAGTAGCTAATGACTAAATACCTACTTTTAAATATACTTACCATACAAGTTTACTAGTTGCACTCTTCATTAGGAATCCCTTAGCATGTTTATGACTAGTAAGAAGTGCTATCTATAATAAATTCAACAATACAAATAAATAAATTAGTTTTGTAAAAGAATTAAAGATTTGGGAGAAATGAAAAATAAATAAACAAACAACCAATTATATGCAATTAATCTAATTATAATATTCTCTCACTAATTAAACTACTAATCAATCTCTTCAATGACGGCTTTCAATGACTACTGATGCACTTGGGAGTACTTGCCTCGTCTGATCTCCTCTGCCTACGGCTTGATGTTCGCGGTGTACCAGGCAAGGAGCTTGTCCGCCTCCAGGGTCTCGCACTGCTTCGCGAGGAGGGTGAGGATCTTCTCTGGGAGCAGGGGACACTTGGCGAAGATCTTCCTGAGGAATGTGTGCATCTGGTCTTCGGAGTTCTCCTGGTATAAGCTGCAGGCGGTCCTGTATCTCTTGGATCTTTGACTGGGGAGTGAGCTTCTTGTAGAGGCCGGGGTTGCTCTTCTTCAACGATTGATCGATCTCCTGCTTGAAGTGTTGGAGATCTGAGCGTGCTCCTGTTACCACCTGCCAGTGCCATGCCATGATTGCCTCAGCCTCGTGAGCTGCGGGTGCCCCCGATCTTCTCATGACTTCGTTGACCCTGGGCAGCTCTGGAAATGACGCGAGGTGATGTCTGTACTCGTGAATTAGAGCTAGCTGATCTCTGACTTGGAGGAGGGACTGCATGATCTTGGCCTCTTCCTGGGGAGCTGGTGGTCTTGTCATCTTGAGAGTGTTTTTATCTCTTAGCCTCTCGAATCATCTCACCCTTGATGTTGCGAACTGCCTTTGCTTCTATCTCCTTGCGACTGTCACTCCTCTTGCCTAACTGCTGCTCATCATGTGATGTTCTTGGCTTTGGTTCTATAGGTTCACAGGACTAATTGCGATACTGGCGACTGCCCTCTCGTTGGAGTTGTTTGCGGTCGCATTTTCTTGTTATTTTTCTCTTGCTCTTGCATGCTCTCTTCTTGCGATCTCTGGTATAGATAGCATTTCCTGTAAGAATTCGCTCCCACTCTCTCATGAAAGCCTTCATCTTTTCTTTGGGAGGGTTATCTTTAACTAAAGCGCTCAAGCTCAAACACTTGACACCTTTCAGCCATTTGTTTGCAAGTCTGTTGCATTCCTCGACTGTGATAGGCCAACGCTCAGCGCTGTCAAGTATATGCCACTAGTTGTCGACCTTCGCGATTACTCCTGCATGCAGCTGCTCACGGGTTTCTTCCTTGCCATTCTCCTTGACAGTGATCTCGTCCATCATCTGGAAGAAGAAGCGTGTGTGTTTCGATTGAGCTTCAAGATAGCTGAACAGGCCGCCATGTTTGCATGCCTGCACATCTCCAAGAACTTGTCCAGTGATCACTTAAACAATGTGAGGACTGAGCCAGCATTTCCTTTGGTGATCGTAGATGAGGTGCTTGAGGTTCTTGAGAGAGTATCCATGCTCCCACCTCGCTTCAGGCTCTCTGAGCTTTGCCATGTGTGTTCTCGAGAGGTAAAATTGTGTAAACTTGGAGGCAACATCGAACAATGGGCCTCCGACCATCATGTTCACTGCGTGAATGAGACAGGCGTTGAGAGACTAATCCTGATAACCTGGGTGCCAGAGAGCCTCCTTGAATAAGTCGAACATTGATAGCTATTCGACGTCTGCTGGGTACAGTTGAATCTGTCCAAGTGTGTTGAGAACTTCATCCAACTTGCTGTTTGAGAATTCCTCTCTGGTCTCTGCTTTCATCGTCGAGTAGTCAATCTCATCTACCTCGCAGAAGCCTGTAATTTTAGCTTTTGTTTTCCAGTTCCAAAAGTTTTTGTAGGAGGTCTCATAGTCATCGAGAGGGGCAAGAGAGTCCTCGCTCTCTTCATTTGAAGAAATAGTGAAATGTGTAGGGACGTCACACTCAACTTCTCTGTCTGCAAGCTCATTCAGAATGGTGGCGAGTGATCGTACTTGCTCAGGAGAGAAGGTGGCAATCGGCGCAATTTTGGTTGGAGTGGGTTAGCATCCTGTAAAGCACTGAGTAAGATCCACTACCTCAGGAGAGACGTCTTGCACAACAACGGGGTTTGGGCCCTTGATGCGACTCTTGTAGAACTTGTTCCATTGGACATTGGAGAGTAGTTGGGGTTTATGTTTGTCAAGGTAGTCATCCACCATCTTCTTAGCTCCAGCGCCTTGACAATCTGAGTCGGGAATCCAGTCACGGTCTGCATCGTTGTACCCCTGCCAGCTCACCTGCACCTTGAGCACTCCGTCTTCGAGTATAGCGTCGTGAATAGCAGCGAGTTGATGAAGGTTCTGCTTCTTCTTCCTCCTTAAGGTCAATACATGCTTTCTGGGCTTCTTCTGTTTCTTGGGTTGGGATTTTGGTACCATGTTTTGTCTAATTAAATTCAAATGTTAAAACTAATATATTATAAAGAGTCGTTAATTTAGTGTAATTAAGCGGTATTAATTTAATAGATCTGATCAAAAATACTTACCTCAAATTTTCAACATATGATTTTTTGGCAAACAGTATTGCAAACGATGACAAAAAAGAATTTTTCTCTTGAAGGGGTGGCAGGGGCACCACGCGATTTTCCACATTTTATTTTATGGAAATGGAATGTCCGACTCAGACATCTATCACAGGGGCCGAGATAAGTTGAGATCATTATTGGGGTAGAAATGTTGGGCTGAATTATGGAACTCATGAATACCATATCAACTTGGAAAGTTTAATCAGACATTCCTCAAGCTCAAGTGGTCCAGGGCCGCGACCAGGGTCCTCTGGAACTCGCGCTGAAGCCATTGCCTGTCCATCTGCGAGATTAGGAGGGCCAGGTGTGCGATGTACTCGCGCAGTTGCTTCCTATAGGGGTTACGATATGTGAGATTACTTAGTGGAAACAGGATATTAGCATGGATTGAGATCTGCGCTCTTAATTTGACGAAATACCTTCTCTACAGGGGCCATCGTAAATTAGTAAGGTCCAAGAAACAAGTAAGGAGCATTGAAGTCCTTAAGCATAGAAGTCGTGTACGAGGCCCGGTGATAGGGAGCATTATCGATCAGTATGATTGTTTTGCTTCGCCAGTTAGGGTTTACAGCATTCAGGTGGTCAAACAGCTTGGCAATGAAGTGAACAAAGGTCTAGGACGTGGTATAGCCATGAGAAACTTGAAAGAGCATGTTCCCAGTACTAGATGCGGCTGCGGTCACGGTGACTCGACTCATGCGTTTGCTGGAAGACTACATTGTGTGAACATTAGGAGGCGCCCATGAATACTTGCGGTAGTCTGTGCACTGTATGATGGCCTCATCGACATTAATTATCTCTTTGCCATCGCACAAGCCACTAATGAAGGCACTGGCTGCAAGCTGTCTTTGCAGCTTCGCCCTCATCTTGTTATGGTTAGGACTCAAGGGGTACACTTTGTGATATGTAAGGTGCAGGTCTCGCTTAAGGAAGGTTTGCAGACTGTGACGCGAGATATCAAAGCCCCTGTATCTATTGATTTGCCACTGTAGATTCTTGATGGTCACCACAGACTTCTAGTCTGCAATGGCTCTCTTGATGAAGATTTGGATATCTGAAGGAATCTCTATTGGTCGCCTGCCTCGTTTTACCACTACTCTGGGATCTATTTGCTATTCAGAATCTTGAAGTACTTAGAGTACCTTGGACTTGCCTATACCAATGATGCGTGATATCTTGTAGGGCAATACCCCTTGATCACAGAGGAACCTTACCAAACGATACAGGCAATGCTACTCTTGTTCTCACTGCCTTTCATCATACCTATCTTTAGCCTAGCGGAGGTCATTAGTGATGCAAGGAAAGCATACAGAAGTTGGTTTATCTATGACTTCATACTTAGTGAATGAATCTCCCTTTTAAGATCCCAGCACCTCCTCCATAGAGTGGTCTTCAATGGGTCCCTGTAAGCCATTGTATATGGTAATGTCAAGGTCTGGAAAGACCAAGGCCCGGGCCCTCTCTGTGAGTGCATGTATTTAGTTAGCAGAAAGAGCACTGTCAAGTGCACTATGCAATGTTGTGAGCGTCTTAGCATGAGCCCTTGGATCATATGAATGGCTTAGATCCTCATCCAGAGCATTCTAGCATACCTGTGCAAACTAATGGTTCAGCTATTTCAATTGTGCCTGGGTATGAACAAGTATGGCGACCTCAGCTTCATCTGAAAGCCAAGCGGTAATCAAGGCAGTGGCTATAAATTCAGTGTCCTTTTGAGACTTTTTATTTCCTCTTTGCTCTTCTAAATCCTCCTATAAGTTCTCATCACTTAATCCACTAGATAGGGGTTTTCACTTTTTGATCTTGGCGTTAGGAGCTATAGACGCCTCGCCCCCATTACTCTCTAAGTTCTCCCAATAGTTACTGTCGACTCCCTATGGTGCCCGATTCTCTTTCTTTTATTAGGCAGTGGTATTCTTATTGCGAATTCTCATCTAATTATAGTATATCAATTACTCCAAGAATCTTCCTAATAGTTTATCACAGGAATCTTGAGGCACCCTATGCCCCACTCAAGATTCTGGAAGTAATTCACTCATTATAATTACTAAAAGAATGTCGTAGCAGTAGCTGAGTTTTCTTGATGTGCAGACCAAGCTTAGTAGCAAGAGGGACATGCATCTCTTCTTGACCTAGGATGGGGTGGCCCATCTGCCCAGCCTGAAGCAGACGAACTCATACTTCCTGAGCGCAATTATCAAGGGTGAGAGAATGTAAGGACCCATGTTTTGTTTTCGTTATACTTACCAATTTATAGTACATTTGAAGGGACCATGTCAAGGTGTCAGCTATTCCATTCCATGAAGACCTCACAGTAAGAAATCTCCTTGACATGGCGATGCAGTATTAGGATGTACTCCAGTTCCTCCCAGACCCCAGGGACTGGAAGAAGATAGACCGGCAATGGTTAGGGGATGTACTAAACACGGTCATACCCGACCAGCTTAAGGAGCGAATAGATACTGCTCTTTAAAAGAGGAGTGCTCGCCAAATTGAGCAGAGGCAGCTAAATGTGAGCATGAGGCCCGAGTTCGCTGATGCCCTCGCAAGGTGCATGAATATACCCTGTAAGAACTACTCTCTTAATTATATTTCCATCAGAGGGCAATGGACGAGCAGTGTCAATGCTGAAGCAAACATCAAAGCGTCGACGCACCCAGGAAGAGCTTGAGGAGATTAAGGATGAGGAGCGTCTGTTGCGCCATGATAAGCATGACTACATGCTCCAAGTGAAGAGACTCAAGATGGATCACAACCAAACACCACAGTAGAGGCAGCTGCCACGAATGATGAACTCCATGAGCGAAAATAGATAGCCGATGCAGCAGCAGGAAGGCCACCCATTGCAGTCACAGAGTCTCAATAAGACCCTATTCAACATTTGAAGTAATTCACTGGCATGGATTTAAGGGAAACTTGGGTTCATGCAGGCATCATGATTTTGAGGCTAACGTGCAAATAGACCATTCCCCCACCATCACCAAGGACATTGTGTTTGACTTATTTGATCCTCCCAATTTTATAAGCATCATTGCTTTTACTTCCACATCTAATTTTTCACTCATCAGTTTGTCGAATGCTAATTATTTCTTACTTTGCCGTCCGTTTCTTAGGGGTTTGAATGAGTAATTATACGAAGCTAGATTAGTATACTCGGGTTTGTTTTAATTTGCAATTAGTAATGGGTACTTAGGGAGAGTATAGTGATCATTATTGTGTGCATGAAAGTGTTAGAAGTAGAGTGTTTTAAGTTTAATTATTTGCTTAACGTAAATAAATATAATGCAAGATCATTGTAGGTACATTTTACTACTACCTGCTTCATACTCACTGGGGACAATCACTAGGCTACCCTATTGTTGACTACATGGTGGTCTACTGCCTCTTATACCCCAACATCGTTCTAATCGTGCCTTGTGAGTGTAGCTTCTGCAGAAACAAGACTTTTCAGAGCACTGATGTCAAGGTCGTTGTGCCTCTTAGCTAGTTATGGGAGTTGCAAGCTAATGATATGGGGTTCTTCTTGAGTATCAACTTCAAGGGGGAATCAACATACCTCTTGACTCTTGGGATTGTCAGTGACAATGTCATGATCTGGCATGGCCTTCTTGGTGTTCCTATGGTTTTAGTACTTTACGCAAAGCTCTTTGTTGAAGACTATCTCGCGACTATCATCATCCTGCAGCAAGAAGGCTTGCGAGGCCATGATTGCCTTTATGTTGCTCTCTCCAATGAATGACACATGAAGGGGGTTCTATTGCAGCCGCTCACACTCGAGAAATCTTTCAATTTCTTCAGGTGGGGAGTCCAGCCATGAAGATGCGATTTTGACTGTGGAGATTCTTACAGAATGCCCATTCAACACGTACGAGGCGTGGTGCTCCAACTGCCGCATAACCTTCAGAAGGCACTCCATTCTGTAGTTGACCTACCAGCTCGTCATCGTCTTCTCCTTTCCCAGAGCATTGTGCGAGTCCACAACTTTTGGTGCATTGTTCTTGAAGTCCAGACAGGCATTCTTCACAATCATCTCCAAGCATAAGACTTGGGCCAGTTTGAGGTCCTAATTCGCAGCGAAAGCATGCTAAGTGAAGCTCCCCATGCCTTCCAATGTGCTGTCGATGGTGTCATACAGAGCTTCCTGTTGTTAAAGAAGGAAAGCAATGCTTTTCGATGTCCGCTTGGGCTTGTTTAGATTGGAGGACACATTCTTGAGCAATCTCTCCTTCTTTGATATCTACTTCTGGGCAATGGGGTCAAGAATGTCCTTCATATCAAGCAGCTCCCATTCGTTTGGCAACCGCTCCTGTGAAATGAGTTGGTGATTTACATCCTGCTTTTTTGATTTCAGAACCTGGCGCCACTCTTAGATCATCGCCCTAAATAGCTTGATGAGTGGAACCTTCCAGTCGTCTGAACCATCATCTAGTAGTTTGAGGTTCTTGAGTTTCTTCATTATTGACGACATTCGACTACGAAGACCGTTAGTAGAGATGAGTGTTTTAGAAACATACTTGGAATAGATCATGTTGCTTTTCGTTATCTATACTGCCGCAACCATCTTCTGGGCTTGAGTATGCCCTGCAGTTGGGATTGAGAGTGAATCTCCATGTGGTCTTTGAAGTGAATACGCATTGGTGTAGTCATTTTGTTTAGACTCCTCCACGCAATAGTTTGAAGCAAAGGTTTGTGATGTCTCCTTTGTAGCTTTGTTAGGATTTCTAATAGGGATGCGGCCTGAGCCCCCAGATTAGTCCATTCCCCACAAGGTCTTTTACACCTTCTAGGCCGTAGTATTGCCACCATTAGCTTAGCGTGTTTAGTTGCTTGAATTCATTCTATGTGTCCTGGCATACTCCCTACTTGCATGGACCAATCTCAAAGTGCGCTTTGAGAACTTATTCGTTTGGAGAGTGTCCTTAAAGAGCCTCGACATTTGCAAGGACATGGCATCACGAGCCGAATTTAGGAGCCTCTCTACCAGGGGACGCAGCTTGTTAATGGCAGTTGAGATGTAGCCGTTAACTTCTGGCTTCAATAGGCAGTACATAGAATGCTTTTAGTACATGGTTCTTTGAAACATCCTTGACCTCGCAAAGTGATGCTAACAGCAAGAGTGATTCCTTGCCTTATCTTTCAGCCTAGACTCTCGAGACCTCTTGATGGCATCCAATCCAAGCATGATCAGGTTCACCTGCTCTCTCTGGGCTTCCTGCTCCCTCCTCTCAGCAGCTGTAAGCATGGACAGGGTCATTAGATAGTACTCCTAGAGATGCTTTTGGTCTCTAGACGCCCTCACATACATCTCCTGTAGTTGAGTGTCCGTCAATCTCTGAGATTTCCTCTGGGGCAGAGATTGGTTTCCTAACGGTTATCTGTGTTTAGGTTGGCAGTTTATTACTTATTTCTTTTTTTTTTCGATTTGTTCTAACAGGTTGTTCAATTTCTTGCTCAGATCTGGAGACAAAGCACCCAACGATGAGTGCCCAGGTAGGGGATCTCCACATCCTCCACCAGGCTTAGCTGAGGGCGTCGTCTCCAACTGATCTCTGATAGTATGAACGGGGCTCACATCTGAGATGGTTTTAGTGGTTGCAGATGTCATCTTCTACCTTTAGGTTTCCATAGGGCCCCCACCTCTGA
Organism: Oxytricha trifallax; assembly: GCA_000711775.1. Classification (NCBI taxonomy): domain Eukaryota; phylum Ciliophora; class Spirotrichea; order Sporadotrichida; family Oxytrichidae; genus Oxytricha; species Oxytricha trifallax. The sequence continues at coordinate 12,113 of ARYC01008775.1, forward strand.
CCTCGGGCGTGTCTGCCCTATTAGGTAGTGTCGTTCTCGATCGCAAGGTCTGATCCATCGTTTCATCGTTGCCCCCTTCGCACATGTAGGTGTTCTGTTGGAAATGTGAGCTTTCTAACGGCCGCCCGCATCTCAATGCTGTGCTCGACGATCTCCCTGTGGTGGGTGGTGACATTGTCGCCGAAGATGGTGGCCACCACATCGTGAATCTCCTTCTTTGATCTCTCTCCAACGGTCATGTTGTCCAGGAGGCAGCGCAGCCTGGCCTCGAAGATGGCGGCGTCGAGGGTGTGAGTGGGCGCGAAGTACGCCTGCATCTTGGGAGAGAGCTACTGCATGTCCAGCTCTGGCGTTTAGGATGAGATGAAAGGTTTTATGTCATTAGACTTTCTGTTATCAGGGCTCAGCATTAGTATGGGTGGGATTGGGTTTTATAATAATAATTAGTTAAGGATATATGGAATAAATTTTAACTCAGATCAATCATTAAATTTGGTAGCTTTTAGTTTAATCACAATAGTACATTATATATATATATAGGGGGGCCTTCAATAATTAAAAAGCTACCAAATCTCTTATAATGATAAAAATACTAAAATTAATTTGAATTTAAATTTAAAATAACAACCACCCTATCTCCATTGATTTTATACTTTTAAATACTTTTTTCTAAATACTTTAAACTAACTAACTAATCTTGTTTTTTTATGAAATTTGGCAAATAAATATACTCGTATTTACAATAATACAAAATTCATATATAAACTGTAGATTTCTATAAGGAAAGTAATTGAAAATTTTAGTAAATAGAAATAAATTTTATAAAAACTTACCAAGGAAATGAGTTTTAAAATTATAATCTAACTTTTATTAATTAATGCTTAATATCAAAGCATAAATAGATTAACAACAACATAACATAAAGAGTTATGTTTATAATTAATTTATATAATATTATCAATTAAATTATATGATTAGGTATTCTTTTAAAAAATTACATTTATATGAGTTAAATTTCACATATCCGTGAAAACTCCAAACTCCGCAAATGTGAGTGAAGATAAAATAATAATAGAATAAGTTATAATAACTGTGATAATTTTTATAGAAACGATATATATTTGTTAATATTGTTTTATTCCAAATAACCGCACAGCTGTGCGGTTTGTTTAAAAAAGTTAAGGAACATATATATTCAAGATATTTTTTAAAATCAAGTTTATAAAAAATTTATGTTTTAAAAATTTATATATAAACTGCACAGCTGTGCGGTTTTAAAGATATGTAAAACTAAAAAGTATTATTTTTATTGGTAATATTTATAAATCTAATATGGTAATTATAAAATCATTAAATTTATAATTTTGACTTACTTTATTTATTTTGCATTTGCTTTTTTGAATGTGATACGTTGCTTCATTCAACACTTAAATAGTTTTATTTTAATTTAATATTTTTGTTATAAAATTAATTAGCCTTATATTAGATAAGTATGTAAATGAATCGAGTCATGACTGTCACTATCTTATTTTTTTTAATTGTAATTTTTTAGGAAAGTCAAATTTTCTTAAGATTCACTGCTTTAAGGGCATTTTGTAAAGTTGCCTGAAAGCATGATTAAACCCAAGAGTAGTCAAACTTTGACATTTCAATCCCTAATTATTTTAAAAGTTCCACCTGATCCTATTTCTGAGCTCTAGAATTGATATTTCGTTTTATGTAAGAAAAGCATCTCTCAATAGGCGCAAGATCGAATTAGTAAGGCCCTAAATACATAATAGGAACTTATAACAGTCGGAATTTTTCGTGACATATAAGCTTCTATGATAAGTTGCATTGTCTAACAGAAATATAGTGTCTTTTCTCCAGTTAGGTCTTTCAAAGTCAAGTTGCTAGATGAGATTGAGCAAAAAGTTATAGAAAGTTTCGCTGTTTGTTCTTCCAACATTTAATTAAAAGTAAAAGGTGTTATCACTTCCAACAGCAGCTATAATGTTGACTCCTTACATCCTAACTAGCCTATCCTAGTTTCTCTAATTTTTTTAGCTCCAGCTTTTTTATTAGTATGACTATTACTAAAGACTGCTCTCGTCAATGTTGATGATTGTTTTTTTCAATGTTAGTTGCTCAATGTAAAATTTAGCTGCTATTTGCCTCTAAAGTAAACAATCTGAAGAGTTGGTCCTGGTATCAATCAAGTAAACTTTTTTAAATGTAAAACACAGATTTTTTTTACGATGCTTTTTATTTTTGAACAAGACAATCATAAATTAAGCTGCTCATGGATTACACTTTGAAGCAATGAAATCGATCTCAACTATTCTCCAGAAGAGCTTATTTTTTCTACAATAGTTTTTATACATTAGACCAGGCCTGAATTATTTATCTGAGAAGTTTGAATGATGTTCTAATTACAACTTTCATCAATTGATAAACATTTTTCCAATTTATATCAAGTCATCTTGAGCCTTTGGATTAAGTATGATTTCTTACACCCACTTTTACTAAAAAGAGTTTAAGCTTTTTTCTTTTCTTTTATCTATTTATTATTATTTAAATTCTTATCACTTCTCAACTTGAACTTCTAAAAGTTAATATTAGTATTAGTCAAAATAAGGAAACTTACTTACAAATTAAGATTGATTTCTTAAGTAAGCCTCAAAATTCTTTAGATTCGCTTCACTGTATCTCATTTTTGATAAGCTATTCAACTGTTGGATTTCAGTTAAAATTTGGCCTTCATTAAAGCTTAATCTTTCAACTTATTCTTTAAAGATTTGAATTTCAATTAGAGATAGGACTTCGACAAGACCTCTTTAATTTTAATTTTAACTCACTACTCTTCTTGGATCCAAAATCATAGTCGTATACTGCTAACCATCAATAAAGTTGACACAAGACACTTCATGCTAGTAGATTGAACTTCTTGTTACTGTGTAAATTAGTATTTAGTTTGGGGTTGTTAGCTATTTATGAATGAGCTGTGTAGATTAAGATAAGGGATTAGAATCCTCTTCTGTAGTTTATCCTAACTCTTAAAATTATGAGCTGGAATCTTCTTGATCATCACTAGTATCATGACCAGACTATTTTTTGAAATAATTTCTTATATCGTTTTATTCCATCAAAGATTTCTTTTTCTGTTCCCTATATTTTGTAAGAGTTATTTAATTTTATTCGAAAATCTTTCTTCTAAAGAGTTTTCCTTATTGACTAAAAAGTATTACATTTTTTCCAAAATTATAATTTTGTTAAAAGTCTATTAATAATTAATATATTTTGCCTTAGATAAAGTCTCTTTTTCAAAACAAGCCAACAATATTATAAAATGGAAATGAACAATTAACTCCAACACATTCATGTCAACTAAGTCCGAGAGAAAATAGGCTCAAAAAAGAATTATATGACTTCCTATGCCAAGAGTGTGGGGCATACTTGCCCAAAGTCAATTGCACAAATATCTACTTTTTCAGGAGTATACTGACTGGTGAGAAAGAGGTAAACCTTAACATTTTTAAATCTTTTAGTACTTGAAAAGATGTGATGTGGTGGTTGCAGCAGTGCCTCAGATTGAGGGCCTAACTGGGGATAATTTCCTTGAGTATGCCTTGTAAAAACCAAGCTTGCTTAAATACTTGCCAGATCAAGCAGACTGGCTTCAACTTGACAAAAATGGATAACTGATGTCCTACTGTCACTCGATACTTAAGGCATAAACGAAATGATCCTGAAAGCTAAATAAGACAGAGGACAACGACTCGATTAATCATAAAACTCATTAGTCCACATGAAGCCCGAGTTCATTTCAGCCTTGAATGGCTCTATAAACTATAGTGGTAAGATTATAATGGCAACATATTTCTCTAGTGCATAAAGGGAGATCGGCCTATTTGATAAAGCAAAGCACAAAAAGAAAAGCCAGATAGCCTATTCAAGAAGAGGAAAAAGATCAAGAGGCTAACAGCCATCCTTCAAAGAGAAAGTTTATGGACTAAAACAAAAGGGTCAGAGATGAAATGGGCATGATGAAGAACTAAATAGACGACTTGCTCAACTATAAATCGCTTGTATTGCAACTTCACGAGTAGGGAGTTATTGATGGTGAAGGCAAGGTCCAAGGGATGGACCCTGCTTAATAGAATACAAACTTTATGATCTGAAAGTTTTAATTCCTTTCAATTTCACTAATAATGCTTAATAAAATCATTATTAATTATAAACTTAAAATGTAATAAGTTCTACTTTAAAAATTAAAGTCTTTATTAAAAACATATTTATTTGAATGTGCCAGTCTCAAACAATGATGTTTTAAAAATATTTAAGGAGAGCTAAGTTAGATGGTATAATTGTATTAGTTTTGCCAAAAAAGTATAGTATGTTTAATTGGAAGAAATTTTCGAGATAAAATTACGCTCTAGATAAAAGATTGACTTAATAAGACTCTGTAAGAGTTTGTAACAGTATTTACAACAAACTTTCTTACAATCTCTGAATAATAAGTCAATAAAACTTCAATCTTAGTTTGTAAGAGTTTCTCAATTTCTAAGGTTATAATCCTCAAGTTTAGTATTAGTTTATAAATATTTATGACTAAATGAGATTTAATTATTATCTAAACAATTTGTGATACTATGTATGAATTTGTAAGATTCTTAAAAATAAACATAAGACTTAATTATACTTTGTAAGTTTTTATAACTATTGATAAAAATTAAGTAATTTGAGTGTAAATTTAAAACAATTATGATTAAACAAATAATTAATAAAATTGATGCTATTTTTAAATATAGAATTTTTATCTAAAGCTCCGTTGGTCTCATTAATATAAACTGTGACTATTTATAAAGCTTCCTATTTTAGTATACTAGTTGACTATAAAAGCTTGTTGATAATAAGCTAAATTAAGAATTAAAATGAGTTAATAATCAAGTTCATAAAAGATGAAGTAAGATTAAGTCAGAAAATCCTCTGATATGAGTTACCAATCTCCTAAGTAAATCAAAGAGTCCCAAAAAGCTAAGTGGAATTGAGATATTGAATAAGAAGAAAACAAAGCTATAATTTTTTTGAGTATATAAAAAAACAAGGCATTTTGGGGATTAAGTCTTACAAAGATGTGAGAATTGAATTATTGAAAAAATTCGGAAATGAAATGGTAGAGCAGCATAAGGTCTGGCTTGTCTAGACTTTAAATGCTAGAAAGAGTGAGGCTAAATCTAGTGCTCTAGCCAAAATAAGCTCTTAAATCAAGCAAAAATCTAACTAAATAAAGGAAGTAAAAATGAGTGAAGATTAAAACTCTGAATAGAGTATGGAAAATAGCAATGAGGAATCCCTCATCAGCAAGATTAAAAGCCCAAATACTGTATAATTTGAGCTTGAGTCATTAAATTCATCGCTTAATAAGACAGAAACTGTAGATAGCGAGACATCCTCAGACGCCTCATATATAAATGAAGATAAAGTTGAATAAATTATTTCTGACAACTTGAAATAATTTGCAAATAATTAAATGAAGAATAGTATGATGAGCTTTTAGAGTACCAGAATTACTTGAAAGTAAAATATTCTAAAATCTGAACACTCAAATTAATTAGGTTATTGATAATGTAGATTCCCTCTAGTAATAGTACAAAACCTTAAACCTTTCTGAGATTTAAAAAACTAGAGAGGAGGGCATAGAGTAAATCTAAATAGAATTTAAAAGCTTTGTTGATGATATAAAAAAGCAGTCCCCGACATTAGGAGTCGCATCGCAATACGCCCTAGCTAATCATGTAAGAATTTTCTAAGAATAAAATCAAAAATTAAAAGAACAAATGTAAAAGGTTTCAAATAACTTGGCTTTATTGTAAATAGAAAGATATTAAGTATTTGTTCCTGTGATAACATAGCAACTCTAATCTAAAGATGCTCAGATTAATGAAATTCAAAAAAGTCCAAAAATTTTAATAGATTAAGTCAACAAAATTATTACAGAATTGAAAAAGCTAACAAATGAAAATTTATAAGGGTTAAGTATGAATATCAAGCAACTAGATCAAAAAATTTAAAGAATTGAAAAAGAAGATAAAAAAAATAAAACAGGATCAGACTTCTAAAATTATTTACAATAATTAGAGTAAAATTAAACTATTGCAAAAGATGCCAACATATTGCAAGCAAAAAACTAACTTAGTTCACCACAATAATTAGCGTAAACTATAGCGAGACTCAACAAAGGTGACGAATCTGTGAGATTCATCTTGTTAGAGAACAAACCTCATTTATTTGATAAAAATTCCTAAAAAATATTCGAAATTTAGGACTTAAAAACTTCTGACTTATTCATATATTATATAACTTGATTACTTACTTTAATTTACTTACTTTTTTAATCCTCAAATGCTATTCAAAAATTTTCTCATGGAGTTTTGGGGTTAATATAAAATATCATCAAATTTTTCAAATTTTTTCTTCTTCTTACTATTGCTTAATATGACTTTCCCCTTAAGTTTTTACTTGTTTCTTTAGGTAATTCGATTTTTATGCTTACTTTGAAAGAAAAATGAATTTAATTCTATTTTCTCTAAGTATCAATTATAATTGTTAAAAATTTTATATTGACAACTATGCATAAATTTATACAAAACATTTTTATCAATTGAATCATTTCCTTTCAATATATAATTTCTAAAAATAGTATCATAATTTTTTTAACTATTTTTTAAACTTTATTTAGTTTAATAAAAAAATTTTGTTATCTCTTTGATAAATTTAATAATAAAATCAAAAATGTTTTTACTATCAGATGATTGTATTTCACATAAATCTTTATTAATAACCTTTAGAATATTAAAAACTAGTGCAAAGTCAAAATTGATTGGAAATCAGTTCAAAAACTGAAATCTATGATAAAGATTATTAAAAAAGATTTATGAGAAATACAATCATCTGATAGTAAAAACATTTTTGATTTTATTATTAAATTTATCAAAGAGATAAAAAAATTTTTAATTAAACTAAATAAAGTTTAAAAAATAGTTAAAAAAATTATGATACTATTTTTAGAAAATATATTGAAAGGAAATGATTCAATTGATAAAAATGTTTTGTATAAATTTATGCATAGTTGTCAATATAAAATTTTTAACAATTATAATTGATACTTAGAGAAAATAGAATTAAATTCATTTTTCTTTCAAAGTAAGCATAAAAATCGAATTACCTAAAGAAACAAGTAAAAACTTAAGGGGAAAGTCATATTAAGCAATAGTAAGAAGAAGAAAAAATTTGAAAAATTTGATGATATTTTATAAATAAAAGAGTCATGTAGTCGAGATGTCAAGAAGGACATCGATTCAGACCTTGAGGACAAAAATTTTGATATGTAATGGGGTATTTTATGGGGTGGGGTAGGTGGTCTTGGTCGGAACACATATTCATCAACCATAATGATCTTTACTATGTTATGAATGTTTATATTCATATAATTTTTAATGCAATTGCTAAGATCAACTGCATTCAATGCAGGAATACATTGCTCTCTCAGAAACATGATAAGAAAATATTACCTGCTGGTTGATTCATTTTTCAAATCTTTTTTGCCTCTTGAGCTATTTATGCTATTCTTTTTTAGACTCAAGAGTACTCGATTTCTTTTAGATGGTACTAATCTTAAAGTCTCTTAATCTTAAATCAAGAACTCACTAAGTTTATGCTTTTGCATATGCCTTTTAACTTTAAACGAGTGAGAATAAGACTTCATGCATGTTATTCGCTAATACCTGCCATCTACCTTATCTTTCTTGAAATAGATTATGCTTTCCAGAGTGTTGCTCTTTGAGTTGTCTCTCCAAGCTCTATTCGGTTGCAAAATAATTTAGCAGTATTGCTAAAATACGTAAAAATAGGAAATTTTAGAAATATATTAAATATTTATTTATGACCAACTTATAAAAACCACTGTCTTGATTGAGAATGTATTACTTCCAATTTTGATGATTTTAGTGTTCAGCATCATAATAAAACCTCAATTTTTTCTTGAATAACCATTCACTTGATTTTAATGTTTTGCAAGAATTCGATGATTAACATGATCGTTTGACACTGTCGATTGTCGTTGATCTGGCATGGTCACTTCATGTCGATTGTCGTCGATAGGCTTGAGTTGAGGCCAACCAGCAACCAGTTCTCATCGTCTAGGTCCTGAAATCTATTGCTCCATCCTTGATTCATCGGTGCCACCAGTGGTAGCTTAAGCAGTTGGGCCATCGTTGGTGTATTCAAAACCCCAAAACCCCTGAGTGAGATTTATAAGTGCTTTGATTTGTAGGGTATAGTTGTGGTATTATTGGGGTTAGAAGAGAAAACGCAATGTATATTTAATGATTATTAGTTTACTTAAATCATCCGAATTTTATCTGCTTATCTTTGTGGTACCTCTTGAATCTAGCTCTCTGTAGTGGTTCATGTATGTCTTCTAACGATTATCTAGGATAAGCTGGAGCTCTTACGATTATCATCTCAACAAGCTTCTTAATTTCATTGCAGACATCTTCCTGCTATATATGTTTAGAAGCCAAAATTATTGATTGTTTCTCGTGCTTTGTCAAAAAGTAAGACATGCTTTCCATATCACACTCTAAGATTATTGCAGCAACTGCCCATACATCCCACTAAACTGCACTTCTCATTGATTGGAAAAGTATCCTGGTGTGCCATGCACCTTAGCCAAAGTCACTATTTCTTATCTTATCCTTTTATTGAAATCAATGACGACTATTTCTTATGGACAGATTTAACATAACATTATCAGGCTTCAAATCTCTATGCACATACCAAGTTCATGAAGCTCTTAAACACCCTTAATTATTTCTGACAGTATCTCATTTAAATCATCTGGGTATCTATTATGATAGAGATACTCTTTCAAAGTCATTTCAAACTTTCAGTCTTAATGCAACAAAACCATGCCCAAGAATAACTCCATCGAGTCTAAGTAAGTTTTTAAACTATTTTTTCTAAGCCTCTCTCAAGATTATGTATTCATTCGCAAATTCATTTTGATAATGTTCGTTTTCAATGAGATACTTGAAAGGATATACTTTGTACACATCGATCACTATAAGCTTAGCCTTGTTTGGCAGGTCAAAATGCAAGTAATTTTAAATACAGCTGACTCAAATTCAATTGCATTCAATGAAGGTATATACATAGCTCTCTCTTAAAGACATGCTATAAGAGTACAATTTGCTGGCTGATTCATTGATTCAAATCACTTCTGCCTCTTGAGCCTTTCCTCCTGTTCTCTTTATGACTCAAGAGAGTTATTTTTTCTTTTAGCAGGTATAAGCTTTAAAGTAGCTTAATCTTTAATTAAGAATTCGCTTAAGTGGTGCTTTTGAATATGCCTCTTTACTTTGGCTGAGTGAGTATAAGACTTCATGCATGTTGTGCACTAATACCTACCATCTACTTTATCATGCTTAAAGTAGATCTTAGCTCTACCAGAGTGTATCTCTTTGATGTGCCTCTTCAAGCTAGACTCAGCTGAGAAGAAATCTAAGCAGTCTTCACATTAATTTGTTTTAACTTTGTCTATCTGTTACTGTTCCTTTTCTTCCTCAATCAGTTCAATTTATGTTTAAACACCCACTTCTGCACTCTATTTCTTGTTTAAAACTTCAATTTTAAAGACCTCTGCTTCAAACTCTAAAACTCTTAGCTTAACCTCCCTTTCTATATAGATTACTTCAGGTTTCTTGGAGGACCCAAAGTTTAGTTAAGATTATCCTGCTCCAAGAGAAACTGCTTTACGATTTA
>ARYC01008776.1:0-12128 GCA_000711775.1 Oxytricha trifallax
ATATGACTTAATGACATTCTAACAGATACGGATCCTAGCAGATAAATTCCACCAATATAATAAATTGATCTTCTTTTAATACAACTCAAGTTGCTACCAAGCTTTTCACAAGCATAGGATATAAATAAAGAGAGGACGTTTGTATTTATGCGATGAACCTTTTATAATTGCAAGCATCAACAAACCAAAAACATTATTGAGTACTCTTGTATGACTCAGAGCCAATGATATGTTGACAATTTTGTGCAATACCAAAAAATACTTGAGCCTCTTTTTGAAGTGGATTGGATGAAGGTTGCTTATTTCAAGTGACTTTGCTGCATTAAATTTTGAACCGCATAATGAGGCAATCCGATTTTGGCTGAAGCTGTAAGCATAAGAGGAATATCTGAATGTGAGTGGTGAAAGAAAGCTTTCTAAACACTGCTGCGCTAACTTAAATCAGCATTAAATCACTTTGGACATGAGAGTGCTACCCTTTGCGTGCAGAAATTAAAGCGGAGCAATCGAAGTACCAGAATTAAAGTTATCGCGAATAGAAGAAAATAAAACTACGCTTTTGTAAGAATGAATGGTATGTCAGGAATCCTGAGCTAAGCTGTTGGAAAGTAATAAGTTTCATTCAAAAGTCAGATCAAAGTAATTGGATTTTACCAAGTTACCTCCACTTCATCCAGAATGAGCTCACCATGATATCAGAGGATAGCGGACATTTATATAAAGGAAAGCTTCAGCAGCTTTTAATGATTCGTTGAAAATAAAATAACAACTTCAAAAATCATATGAAAAGAGCTGGCTATATAATCATAGTTTAGTCAAGAATCAAAGATTTTTACTGATCTCTCGATCGAGGAAACTTGTCTGAATCGGAAATTTCATCTCCCTTGCTCCTCCATGGAGAATCGCGTGGTGCAGTTGATAGTCCCTTATTCCTCAGTATATGTGGCTTTTCGTTTGAAATACTGAAATATAATAATGCATGAGAAGTAATGTTATTAATAAGCTGCTCATTATCATTGATAGGAATAAAAGTGATTAAAACTGAAGTCAATAAAGAGTTTGATTTGATTATGGTCACGACATGAAATATAGTCAAATCCTAAACATACTGACCTCACCATAATATGAGAGGAGTTTTATCAATAATAAAAATGATTGGTCTAAAAATCTATAGCACAAGAAAACTATACCATAAATCTATCAATTATGCGAGAATAAGTATAATGCTCAACAATAACAGAAATGAACCACTAAAGTCGATAGATTGTATACAACTTCACTTTACTATATTATGCATGCTGCATTTAAGAGAAAAGTGACAATCGCTCGACGCTCAATTTCAAACATTAATATGAAAGTATATCGATTCTAAAATGAATTAATTTTGAACTAGGCATCCATTTTCAAAATATATAATTTTTTCTTAAAAATGTCTCTCAAATGCTAATACTTTAATAATTCAATTAGATTAAAAATTTACAAGAAAGAGTATTTAGATAATTCAATAATCTGCATTATTATAATTTATCTACGTACTTTTTTATATTCTTTTAATAAAAATTCAAATTAGCTAGTTCTATTTTAATAATAAAATGCATTTGGCATTAAGTAAGAATAAATACAATAAATATTTAATTTCTTAATTAATTTGGTTTATGATATGTGCTCATATAGTTATTATTTTCAAATAAACTTAATTTTAATGTTTTATTATTTGTTTATGGGAAATTTAAGTATTTCTAGAATACTATTCTTAAATCTTATATTCTTGAATCATTTCATCAATCAATTTATTATCATATAAATAATTCAAGGACATCATGGTGAGCATATTTACTTTAATTAATATATTTAATATTAAATGGAATTAGTTAGTAAAATAAAATATTTATACAATAAAATAACATATTTGAAACATAAACAATGTGAAATTATTCTTATTTTTACCCTGTTTTCATATATATCACTATTAGTTAGTTATATATTTAGTTAAATAGATACATTTTAGTGAATTAATATGATTAATCAAGATTGTTCATTTCTCTATATTAATATTAATTTATTTATATTAATATAGAGAAATGCACAATCTTGATTAATCATATTAATTCACTAAAATGTATCTATTTAACTAAATATATAACTAGCAGCGATATATGAGTGAAATTTTCTATAAGGCTATTTATACAGTAAATACATTCAGACAAAGAAAAAAACTAACATCGCTATGAGAACGATCAATGAGTAATTTGATGATGGAATAATATTAAAAAGTAGGCAAACATTTAAATGAAGAAAGAGGCTCAATCAACGTTGATTAAAGCATTTTATAACTAGCAAAAATTCAAAATTTCATGGAAATTGATTTAAATAATATAATTATATATTTCTTAAAAAAAGAAGATTATTGCTAATATAATAAAAAATTTAACAATTAATAAATAAATTATTTACTATATTTAATCAGTATGTGGCAACAGACATTATATAACTATAGAATCGAGAAGACAAATTTAACAAATTAATATATAATTTAATCTAAAAAAATGTTATTTACAGAATTAAAAATAATATCTCTTAAAATATCTTAAAAAGAATCTAGTGAAAATATACGTATAAAAAAAAAATAAAAAGGATGAGGTCAATAATAAGCGCATATGAATTATATAATCATAAAATATTAATTAAAAGTCGTTTCAAATAATTATATCATCAAATTTTCATATGAACTTAATCAATGCAATAAATTTTCATGATGTTTGTCTCTCCACAAAAAGTCAAAATTTGATTGGGTTTTTATAATTCCTCGACCCGAAGAGAATACATTTTTGAATTTTCAAAAAATCTCAAAAATGCTCTTTGAAACTTCTAGTTACCTTCACTCTTGTTAATAAAGGAGCAATAATTACGAATACGTCATTAAAGGGGCGATTTCGATAAGGCACCATAACCAAAAATTACCAGAAAATTTGATGTTACTCAAATCAATGTATTCATTGGCTTAGAAACAATTTAGAGGAGATGAAAACACCATCTAAATGAGCTTTTAAATCAAATAAGTTGAAATAAAAATGATGATTAAAATCAAATGCAAAATTTAAATCGTACAAGCATAAGTATGGAGTCTTGTAGTGTCTTAATATATTGATCTTCTTCCTCATCTTCATCTTCGTTATCTTATCTTGTCGTAGTTGAAATCTTGAAAAACATTCGCGTTGGGATCATGACTTTCCCGACGTCAATTATAGCAGAGCTAGATATGCTGTAGCTGCAACCTCGTTCACTTCTCTGTTTAACACTGTCTTGCTGGATTTGGTGTTTGCCTTGGTGAAACCATTATGTTGAGCCAAAATTTTAGAAATTAGTGATGTTTAATAAATTAAATTTAGCACAGTCTTAATTAATACATATTAGATTAAAATTAATTAAGACATCTCTAATTATATTTCGTTATAAATTAAACCTATTAGTAGAAACTTTTATTTCTGATCATTAAAACAAAGACTGTGCTAAATTTAATTTATTAAACATCACTAATTTCTAAAATTTTGGCTCAACATAATGGTTTCACCAAGGCAAACACCAAATCCAGCAAGACAGTGTTAAACAGAGAAGTGAACGAGGTTGCAGCTACAGCATATCTAGCTCTGCTATAATTGACGTCGGGAAAGTCATGATCCCAACGCGAATGTTTTTCAAGATTTCAACTACGACAAGATAAGATAACGAAGATGAAGATGAGGAAGAAGATCAATATATTAAGACACTACAAGACTCCATACTTATGCTTGTACGATTTAAATTTTGCATTTGATTTTAATCATCATTTTTATTTCAACTTATTTGATTTAAGCATATTAAGTATGAATTTCTTTAAAAAGTAATGGTCGTTATTGGAAGATATTTTTTAAGTGTCGAGAGATATCTTTTGATAAAATTTATCGCAATACTATTATAAAAATTATGATTTCTTTGTGAGTGTAAACTATTTTTCATTATAATGTCAAGTAATAATCAAATGACTAAAAGAACTCTATAATGCAAAGTATTAAATGTTATTAAATATTAAGATATAAAATCATTGACTGGAGTTTAAAAAGTAATTTATTTTTAAAACTTAAAATGACCCATAAGAATCACAATCAATCTTGACTCTTTCTTCTTGTGCTTTTTGGCTTCCTTCTTTTCATTCTTTCTTGCTTTTATTCCTTGCTTTTATTCGATTGTTTTATTTTCTTTTTCTAATATTTTTTTTTTTTAGATTTTTTTGCTTTCTTCATATCTTTTTTATTTACTTCTTTTCATTATATAACCCTATATTTATATTTAAATTTAGGTAACTTTAAAAAATATATTTTGGATTGACTTTATATAAGCATTTTAGATTTAAAATTTACTGCAAATTATTAAATCCATTTCCCATCTGAATACTTATTTGAATATTTAAGTTGTTAAATTTAATTGATATTGTTATTTGTTTGCTTGGGAGCTCAATATGATAATTTTGTTGAAGATTTTAACATTTACGAATTATAAGAATTATCTAATTTTAATCTAGTTTTTTATCATTCCCAAGTGATGGCAGACCTTGCTTCGAAGCTTTCCACTACTTGGATTGTACTTTTTCATTTATGCTAATCGAGAATTCAAAACCAGATTTTAGTAACTTTGCATTTTATGTAGTAGCAATAATATGATAATTAAGAAATAATGATAGAGTCTCCTTTTTTATAATTTTTAATCTAAAATTTACTTTTTTAATGTAATGACATAATTCATGCTAAATAAATCAATTTATACTAATACTTTAATTAAATACCATTAGTCAACAAAGATTGTAGCAATTTTTTAACGATGTTTTATCTAACTTTTAGTGGACTTTATCTTATAAAAGGATTTAAAATAATTAATTAAATTGTCAAAATGCAAGATAGTTTAATGTTGATAAGAAATATTGACTTTTATAATTATAAAAAGCCATAATATAGATTTCTAGCCCAAGGAGGAGAAGAAGATAAAGCTAAAATATTTTGCACTTTTCAATTTTTAAGTATATTTGAATATTATTAAATTTTAATTTAAAGATCATGAAGATCAATATAGATGATTGGATTAATCATCAAGCTTCGACTTTTTCAAAGGTTGAAGCTTGACTTGAGGATTTAATTAAAAGTTTTAATTTATCTATAACTTTACATACTGTTGAGAATATAAATATATCAGGCTATTAAAAGTGTGTTTGGCATGTTTACTTATAAATGCTATTTAATTGAGTGGCTACCTTAAAAGTAACAAAACTATAACGATTGCTTTACTTTGCTTGTGTGACTAAATTTGTATCAAAATTATTTATTATTAAGAAGTTATCTCTTATAATACAAAAACCCCGACGAGGGTGAGAAACTGTATGCTGATTGAAGAGATTAAAGTGATCTTAATAGCATTGAATAGCTATTGATTCAATTACTATAGGAGTCTTACCATTAATTAAATAAGACTGAAATGACAATCATTTTAATACAATAGACTTAAGCTTATAATAATTCTAGGATTCCTATGAAAGGAATCAGAGACAAATAAAGAAAGAATGGATATCACAATGATTTTTAAAATAGAATATAACAAAATTAAGGCATTCTAAAGGGCAAAACATTAGGTTTCCTTATGGAACTTTTGAATTAACTCTCAAACAATAAATAAGGAAAACGAAGATGATTTTGCTGCAATATCAAATACACTGTATAAGATAATATAACTTTAATTTCCTCAATTTAACGAATAAGCTAGTTACATGTGACGTTGCAACTTAGTTTAAAATGAGCATATTTAGCAATAAAATTGCCAATATTTAATAGGGTCTCGATAAACATAAAAAGCACTATGAAAGACAGAAGATTAAATTAACTGTTATAAAGATAAAGAAGTTGGAGAGTTAAAAAATAAATATAAATTATATGTTAATTTTTAAGTTTGTAGAAGAGAACACTTAATTATAAATGCTTGAATTTTAAATATTAAATAGTTAAATCTCAAAATTTTAGTTATTCAACTCAATTAACACTAGCTTCCTAAATAAACAGAAACAAGATATTTTGAAGTATATAAACAAGTATAATTTAAGCAAATATGAATTCTATAAAAATAACTTGCGATTAAACTAAATCCAAGGATATGAATATTAATTCTGTTTTTATTTTAATATTTTAAGCAAAAATAAAAATTAAAAAAACTACACAAAATATATAAGTGAATTAATAATCTTATATGGACAAGACAACAACATAAAATTGATAGATTTCTACATGACGTTTTCCAATTTCGCCAGGAACTTCTGTGTTACTTTAAAAAAAGGATTTAAATAATAAAAAAAGTATAAATAAAAGAATTAAAGACAACTAATTAGGGCTGATAATAATAGTTAAATCGAGTTGGTAGTTAGACATATTAAGGAAAATGGATTGAAAAAAACCACTATATTAAAGGAATAGTCAACCAGATACTCTGAAAAAGCTTAATTTACCCTTAAAAATAGAGACAATCTAATGTATCTTGCTTTTAATTAAAAAATTTAACATATAAATGAAAAACTTTGGAACAATCAATAGAAAAATAGATAAACTAAAATTATCAATACTTTTAGATTTTCTTCTACTGATGACTTCGAATTGTTTTATAATGATAAAGAAGAAAACTTTAGATTTTTAAATTTAATTAGTCTCTATAGTTAATTTAATATATTCTATTAAGTTTACTTTCGAAACCACCAGATCTTTTAGTTTTTATTTGAATAAAAGTGAAAATAGTCAACATTAAGAATTAAAAAGATATGCCAAAGATATCAAATTAAAGAGATAAACTGTATATTTTGATAAATAAATTATCTCGTGCATTAAATAAATGAAATATTCCTTAAAAAAAACAATAATAAAGCTATAATTACCAGTAGTATATATTAACATAAAAAATTATCTTGATTCACTTAATCCTATTTAATTAAATGAAGGTTTTTCTATTAATAATATTATCACTAAATGATATTAGAAGACCTGGCTCTAGAAATAGCAATATAATTATAGAATTCCTATCATTTGAAAATTTGACTTTCTTTTATCCAAAACTCCATGAGCATGAGAAATCAAACGAGTATACTAAGTCTATTTCACTACTCTCAATGCAATCAATCTGACTGCCAATTAAAGTTTAGAGTCTATTTTACACCTTAATTTAACAATAATATTATTTTATCATGATTTGTAAAGTAATAGTAATTTCATTTTAATTTAATTGTTTACATTTATTTGTATGACTTCAACAATAGCAGTAAGTAGAAGTATAAACTCTAAACTGTGGAGAAAGGGAGAGAATATCATAAGAGATTTGCTAGACTTTAGTCTCACAACAGGCATAAATATTATGGAATAACAAGCAAGGATGAGTATTCAAGCAAGTTTAGTTAGTTTTCAATTCAAAAGTATTTTTATTAAGGCAATAATAGTCTTAATAAATAAGGTATATTACATATTTCAATTAAAATAATTTAATTAAAAGTAGTATCTTAAATAAAAATTCATCAATAAAATTGTAAAATTACAATCAAGCTTACTTAATTTGATTTATGTAAATATTTAATCATTCTTATTATATGCATTAATTAAAAATCGATAATTTTTCAAAGCAACAACATCGACCGATCAAAAATTAAATTTCATAGAAAATCTCCAAAGACTTTTATAATTTATATATAAACTAGAATTCCCTCCAATTAATGGTTAATGCCTAACAGAACAGCAACAATAATTAAAGCACAAATGATCTGCAATCTTAAATAAATCAGATTTTAAAGTCGTGGAGTTTAACCTCTAGAAAAGGAAGTTGGTACTTTAGTAAACATTAGCTCTTCATTATTTTAATTTATATATAAATAAAAAATATTTAAATATTAATAAATCAATAAAATTTCACAAACAGCATAATTTACGAAGATTGTATATATTTAAGTAGGTACACTTATTACTTATAATTTTAACACTAATTGACCAATTTCGCTATCAGATACACATTTATCAAATGATTGGTTGCTCCACAACATTTTTATGACTCCTTCATTTAAATTAATTTATGATGTAGGTTTTTACAATAGCAATTAGCAAAGCAATGCAAGAAAACGAGCTATAAACAGAAATATACCTGGCAGTAATAATCTTAAACTTTTTGATTTTTACATTTATTTATTGAATATATGAGTACTAGTTAATTAAATAATAACAAAAATAGTAGTAGATCAAGCATGTTGCAATTTAATAATCAAGCATTTGGAAGTAGAATGCTAAATAATAATTCAAATTTAGATGATTACATCTCAACTTATAAAGGAATTATGGGCAGCGGAGAGTGAGAACTTAGCAAAGATGACTTTAATGTTATTATTTTAATAAATATGATTCTTGAGTGCTTCTCATTATAAATTAAACAGGTAAATTTAAATAACAGTATTTCTTTGATAATAATTTTTACTGTATTTCTGTTATAAGAATAATATCAAATTCATGAGAAAGGCTAAATTTTTATTAATAAATTTATGTTTAATATTAACTGCAATATTAGAAATAATAATGCCTACTCTTAATCCTCTATTTGAGGTGTGGTGCTCATAAAAACAACAATATTAGTATTGAGAGAGAGGATTTATTAAATAATAGTGAAAATACTCAATCAATTTCATATTTTATTTCTATATTCCTTTTATTTAATGTTACAATGACAAGGAAATACTATAAATATTAAATAAATTTAACAAGAAATAATTAAAAACTCTTTTATTCTTGTAAAAAATTCACAAATACTATTTAAATGCACATATTCACACTATATCAATCAAAATATGAAAAACAATCTATATTTTTAATTATCAAAAAATAACTCTAACTTGTAAATAACTTAAAATTAAATCAATCAATAATGAAAGTAAATAATATATATATATATGGAAGTATTTATGAAATATAAATGATTGAAATTGAATCACCTTCACTTTGACATCAAAGAAGAGGAAACTAAGGTTGCCAATCAGACAGTAACCGCTAGTAGAGATTATAGACCTCGCTTATTAAATAAAAATAGAGGCAGAAATTGATATTAAATAGTTCAATATAGCACTCTAGAGGAAGATTAATAGTAAATTAAGTAAATGTGAAATTATATAAAAGTGGTTAGTTTAAAGAATATTAATTGAGAAATATAAATCAAGCAGATGGGTTTCTATATCAAACTGAAAGCAACAAATTCAACAAAAATTCTAGGACAATATGCATATAATTATTTAGTTACCAACAATAAAAAGAAAAATTACACAAATCGCTTTTTTTTCTATTAATTTTTACTTCAAATCTTTAATTAAATCATATGAATCGAAATATAAATATAACTTAGTTTAATGACAATCTCGTCATTATGAACAATGTGTTCTCATTTTATATTTATCAGTCTAAATAATTTAATATTTTAATATTATATTTATTATTTACCTTAAACCTTAAAATAAATGTTCCAAAATAGCCAATTATATTATCATAACTGGGTTTAATTCAGACAATCAAAGCACTTAGAATCAATGAGTGCTACATTATAAGACCATGTTACTTGATTTTTAAGGGGAATTTATTTCAAAGATACTAGCATCAATTAACTAAACAAGAAAAAGGGTAATTTCATCATTCTATTTATTTGTAATATATTGCTTCTATTCTTTTTGCAAAAATTACTCATTTTTATACGTAAAAATATATTATCAATAAAAAATAATATATGAGAAGTGGTTATCGGAGTATATCAATAAATATTTGATTTAACAAGAAAATGACAAGGTCTAAATAAAAATGAGTCCACAACATAGTCCATCGTAATCAATTATGCACCTTTCTAGATATAACAATAGCTACCATCAAAATTTTAAAAATCGTACAGCATTTTAGTTAGTAAATATCTGCTTCAAATATTGTGACTTATTATATTTTACAAAGTAGATTGTTAGACGGGCATAACTATGCATTTGAGGATTTAGTAACAACAGAGCTGGAACTACAATAAAAACAATTTATTGGTAAAATAAAGTTATGTCTAAATGCAGAATGATTTCTAACAATCAAAGGTAGAGGGAATACCCTCTTAGTTTAAGAATAAATTTAGCCAAATATCGCATTAATTATACATAAGTATGACTTATATTCATTGAATAAATCATATTTTGGAAGTAGATATTGCGAATGAGAAATAAAATATTAATTAAACAATTTAACCCTATGAATATAATTCAAAAGGTGTTAAATTTTCTCAATAACAATTCATCTCTAATGCTATCATTACGAAGAGAAAGAAGTTTTAATGAAAAATTACATAAACTATTAGGGATATAATATACCTTTCAATCAATTTCTTTTCACTATGATATTAAGAGATAAATTAGCTCTATTAAATTTACGATTAATTACATTTGTGAAATGCATAAAAGTTAAATGAAAAGGCTTTGATATCATTGTAAACTTATACCAATTGAAATATTATATAACAAATAGTAAGTCTTTTTTAATCAGGATAAACTTTATTTGTTATCTAACATAGATAACAACTATTAAGATACGCTCAACTTCATAAAAGAGTATCGATAAAAATCTGGTTTTTAATTTGCAGAGTCTGAATTAATTTAAAATCATTGCTTGTACAGGAAGTATAAATAAGGAAGGTTAGAGCCTCGCTAGAGATTTACATCAAGATTCAACAGTCAATTAATGAAGACGATCAATTGAATAAAGCTCTTTAATACTTATGATTAGGTGAAATCAAACGTTTCAAAGAGAGTCAATATAATTAGAAAATATTAGAAACAAGTTTTATTACTAATTTATATATTTTTAACAAAAAGAGTGTATATTAAAATGATAATAAATAATCTTAGTTTGGAACCTATACATGAGAAAGCATCACATCTAACTTAATTTATCATATTAAATATAAAGAAATAGGTAGTTTTAAAGAGATGATGATGCTAATCTTTTAAATATTTCATATAATTTAAAAATTGAGGCATGAATTCATTATAAGATCACACTTTAACTCATTTAAATATAAGTAAAAGAATGTGAAAAATAGGGGAAATGAATAATAATTACTAATTTATTTAATAAATTTTAATTTTATAGATATATAAGTATGAGCAACTACAAGAAACTATGAATAACATTGCAACTGATACAGGAACCTATAGTCAACAGACTCAAGCATATACTATGGAGATATGAAATCGCATAATATTGCGGAAACGTGGAAGCAGTCTATAGGAACTCATTTACTGTCTTGAGGTATTCTCTATAGGATTGCTACTGTAGCTCTTTAGACTTCCTCTAATCCTATAAATAAACACTAATTCAATACTCCATCTAACAATAACATTCAAAGTAAAATAAAAGCGCCCTTACTAACTCAGCATTACAGCACATTAATGTGATAAAATATAGGCAGATTAACTATCATGCTTACTTACGCACTTTTCACTCTTAGTATTGTACTAATTTTCTAAACTATCAATAAAATCAAAACTATTACATTTGAATCTAATTTTTCTCGATATATTTATCACATCTATATTTTACTATATCAATCTCTTTATTCACCCCAAAATTATGCTTTTAAATTAAAAACAGTTCATATTTTACTTCACTTAGTTGAGAGCTATAACCATCATTAAATATCTTCATCAGGAAAAATCTTGAGAAAAGCAAGATCTGAAAGTGATATCCATTCTTCCGATACATAAATTCATGTGATAAGAATCAACCTCAAAAGAGTGCAATTTCATTTAAATTTGATGCTATTTTAATAAATACGTAATAATTTTTAAATCATTGAATGGAAAATTTATTATGCACAACCCATCATTACCATTCAGCAAACATTCTCAAAGAAAACAATAGACTATTGACATAGAAGATCAATATCTATAAAGTTTAAAACTGCCTGTAAATTCTCTTCGTAAGGACGATCAATAAGATAACTGGCATCTTTTACTTATAGAGTAAATCACAGATTGAGAGGAAGGATATTAAGTAAGTTAAGACAAAGGCGATAAATATAGA
>ARYC01008777.1:0-13561 GCA_000711775.1 Oxytricha trifallax
CACTTGAGGTCTCTGTTATTAAAATAGATATTAATAATAGAAAATAAATGGCAAACAAGTGTGTGGGAGACAGAGAGGAGGAGAAAGGTATTAATGAAATTCCTATACAAACTGAAGAGATTGAAGTCTATTTTTGTGAGTTATGTGAGAGAAATTTTGCTCAGAAATCAAGCTGGTACAGACATATGAAGGAGCATAGAGAAGCCAAGTCTACTGTATATTTAAAGCATGACAAAATCGATGGGAAGTATGATTGCTTTGAGTGCCATAAGTAGTACTCTCATACAAGAGACTTGAAGAAACTTCTTTTAAAAAGCTCACAAAAAAGACATAGAAATTTAAAAGCATGAAGTTGAGTTGAAGCTTCTCAACAAAAGAAAATCGAGGGAATATTCTAAAGTGGCAATGCCTTAACAAGCAAGTGAGTTAGAGTGTGTAAAGAAGGCACGCAACCAACTAGCCTCTGAAATCACAAAAATCATGATCAAAATTCAATACAAGAAAATACCAGTTCTTGCGTAGATAGATTTAGATACTTCTCTTTAAAGTTATCTCATTCTAGAGGACTCCTTTGATAAGAAAGTTATCAATGATCATCAATATGCTTACAAGGTTTATCCTTTCAACTATCACTTAAGTGATGATAAATATTAGATGGAGTTTACTAACGAGTATGAAGTACTTACTCAAGCAAAATTTAAAGAGTGTAAGTACTTAATCAAGCTAGATGCTGTTCTACTTGCCAAAGATCATGTAGATTTCAGACTCCCACTCTATGAAATGACCCTCAGAGATTTCATTAGTGATCAAAGGAATCATAAGTAGCTTGCTTTGATAGCAACTTAAAACCTTAGAAGGCAAAAGAGAGTTACATAAGTTAGGCTTTGTTCACAGAGATTTGAAGCCTGAGAATATAATGATAAACTTTTCATCTGTAAGAGTGACAATTATTGACTTAAACAGAGCATTAAGAGTGGAAGTATCAAGGCTAGGAAGTGTAATGGGAACTCCAGGCTATTATCAGAAAGAGAAGACTGGAGAGACGGAGACTTTCAATGGGATTTGTGGGCAATAGCAACAATAATAATAGAATGCGATATGCCACGCAAAGATTATTACTCAACAAGTTGTGAAAAGGATGCGAAGCAAAGAATAAAGCAATTTATAGTTAAAACAAGAGTATCTCAAGAGTAAGTAATAATCAAGCCAAACCCACGATCAGACATATCGATAGAGTAAATAGAATAGTGGCTGAGTAAAATAAACTACAGACCTCTTCCACATGATCCAAAAGTGCATTTAGAGTGATTAAATTAAATACATTTACTATATATTTCACATTAAAACCTATTAATAACCCCAACCCCTAACAAATTCCCTACAAATCAAAGCACTTATAAACCTCATTAAGGGGTTTTGGGGTTTTGATTCTTGCATTATCATGCCATTTTAAAATTAAAATTTCAATTTATTTGCTTAAATTTGGTATAAATTATATAAAAATATATTTATTAAAATGAGCAAGAATATAAGATAATTGAAGTAATTCTAGGTTTTAAATTTAATGATTGAGTTATGAATCTCAATATTCCTATAAATTAAAAAATTAAATTTTATATTATTGAAAATTATTAATTATAAATTAACTAACTAGATAAATTGAACTATCACCAAAGAAATAAATAATGTAAATATTATATTGTTGATAAAAATACAGATTGATTTAATTTTATTGAATTATTATGATAAAATGTTGCAGTCACATACTAAAAATAAAAGTTATTTTAATTTTAATATAATTTTTAAATAATATTATATAAAAAATCTATGCATTTAAATTTAATATAATTCATAGCATTTTATTCACATTTCCTATATATTAAAACTAATTTAAGTTCTAATAAACTAAAATATTAATGGATAAATGAACATAATAATGCATATTCATTCATAACATTATAAGTTAATCAATGTTCTGTCCAGGCATAACTATAAATTCCTTCATGTTTTATATTAATATTTTATAATATATTTTTTTATTTTAAACTTTCAAACATTAAAACATTCATAAATCAATCTATCTCCTAATAAGGTCACCAGACTATTTCTTAAAACAATGTATGCCGGACAATAATTGATAAGTATTGTCCCTTATATAATTTATTTAGAATTATTTCACATGTTTAATATTGAAAATCAGAGTTGTAATTTGAACAGTATTCTATGTATCCTACTAATAGAAAGGCTCCATTAAAATCATAAGAGATATTCTTATAGGTACACTATATATTAAAATAGAATATAATATGATCTGAGGGCTAAAGAAATAAAAAGAGCTTAGAAAATACAGAATAATACGGAAGCTCTATTTTAATAAAATTACTATACCAAAAGATTCTCAAAGTTAAGGATTCTAAGATTCAGCTAATAGCATTCTATGAGTTTGGTTTGGAATTTATCTTTAATAAATTAATATTATGAATTCATTAATTATAAAATAATAATCAACGATATATCATTGTATAATTAAATCTTTTGTTTGACTTTAATTAACTTAACCTTTTATAATTATGATGATGATGATTTTTAATGACTAATCTAAATAAAATTTAACATATCACTTTTTTATACTAAAAATTAACCATCGATCTTAGTTGAGACAAAGACGTGGCAATCGTGAAGTACAAAAACTACGAAAAATAAATCTACACTACCGTCTGGCTACATCCATAACTTAATGTTAATGCAGTTAACCCGATAGTATAGAGCTCGAGAAATCCACTCTATTGGCAAGTCTGTTCATAACTCTTACCAGTCACACCTCAGCTGGGGACGTAATGCTTAAGCACTCTAAAGTGGTGCGGGAAAGAATTACTTATCGTGGGCTTGTATAGTTTCCTCGACTCATTTATGAAGACTGGAGCACCATATTTATCCTTCTCCCTATTACTTAGAAAACTGAACTCAATCAAAGTACTAATTATTTTCAGGTAAATCTTAGGCCCAATCCCACTAGAGGAGTGAATATCTGGCAGATTGAACCCCGCCGACAGGCTCCTTATGTGTTGTACTCAAAAACCCCTATCTACACTCGATAAACCTAGTTTAGTAGAAAGTTTTATTAAAAAGTCCTAAGTCTGATTGGTACCTCACCAAGTAATTACTTTTTAATTTAATAATTATGATTAAACAAATTCAAATCATAACTAATTTTTTTTAAGTTTTTAAGATTAAAAATTTAAATACGCTTTAAGAAGTTGTTGAATAAAAAATCATTTTGGTTTTATCATATATTTTTTAAAAAAAATACGATAAGAAATAATTTTCTTTTTATTTAACAACAGTTTTTAACTTTACTAAAAACAAAAATCTTAAACAATTTACTTTTGATTTATTAAATTGATTTTGAGGATAAATTTTTTCTTAACTATAAGAGAGAAAAGTATAATATTTCTTCTAATTTAAATATTCAATTCATAAGTGGGTAAATTTTAATAAAATAGGAATTTTATGACAATTTATTAATAAAAAATGAAATTATTTAAGAATCATAGATATGAAATTTACAAATATTTAGATGCAAACTTTTTACTTTGCAAAATTCTATGCATATAAAAACTAGAACAATGTCTCATATCATTAATTAAGTCACACCATTTTAATAATCAAGGATACTAGTTAAAACTATAATTTAACAAAAATCTAGGTTTTAATTTTAACTATGATAGAATTTTTTACCTATTTGACAAGATAAAAATAGTTATCACAGATGATATATTGGTATCTAAAGTTAAGAAATTCTATTGCTCATTTATAGAGAAAATGCCCCTAAAATATTGTGAAATATAGATATCATTAGAAACTCATAGAGAAATTGCAATGATTTCTTAAGAATTATTAACTTGGGAGACTAAAAATAATCAAAAATTAAAACTTCATTCAATCTTTGTTCATTAAGAATCTTCATACTTTATTGGATATGATTAAATATGGTATTTTATATTTAAAAATATAACCATTAAATCAGCATATAAGAATAATTTTATTGGTAAAGCAAAGTTATTTTCTAGCTAAACTCTAGAGGAAAGCTTTATAAAAGTTTTTAATGCTTAAATCCTTACATTGTGTTCATTCCCATTCTTCAAAGATTTGTAAAATATTGAATTTACAAATTGCATAATAGAGCTAGAATTAGTGGAGGCCTTTAAATATTTTACTAATCTAAAAAGATTTACTTGGAATGTGGATGTGTCCAAATATAAAAGATTAAATGATTATTATTAAAGGGGACCTACTAAGTTTTCTTTGTTTAGTCGTAAGTTACTTCAAAGTTTCAATCTAGAATTACCTGACCTAGAGATTTCAATCACTTCTAGTAAGAAATTAAGGAAAATGTTATTAGCACTTTAAGATTATTCCTGTAATAACATAATCATGAACTACAAACCATTTGATAATGATTACTTTTATAAGAATATTCTTTAGCATTCAATTAATTTAAAAGATATTGCTTAATTGACAATTACTATAGACTTCTTGTAGGATATAGGGAAAAATGGCAAGTCATAAAATATAAAGAATGCAACAGATTTGATTGATTTGTAATACAAAATTTATCCTATAATTTTAGAATAAATAGATCAACAAAGAGTTTTAGTAATAAATGGAGATCAGAAATACGTGTTAAAATTTAATAATTTGATTTGAATAATTCTTTAATTTAAAATCTGCATTATGTATTTATTTTTTAATTTTATAAGACTTATTTAAAGAGAACATATTTAATTCAATAATTGCTTTGGCAATAAGTATAAATAAAAGTTAAATATAGAAGTGTTAAAATATAAATTTAAAAAATGCTAATTTTAAAAATATATTTTTAATAGATTTAATTTATTTAATATATTAATTCATAATAATCTGAGTAAATTGTAAATTATCAATAGACTTTAATTAATTATACTATAAAAGTTTATAAATAAGAGAATTAGGTTTATATGAATATAAATGTGATAATTTAAAAATATCTATCATAAATTAATGAAAATAAAAAATAATTAGAAATTCTGAATGAACATATTATATTTATATATTTTATCATTAGTATTAAAATGGAACAATTCATAACAATTCTTCATACAACTCTCTAAAAGTGAATAAAAAATGTTTTAATTAAAAGTAAGGTAATAGATTTATAATTTGAAGTTATTATCATATTTTAAAACAAAAATTTCAGCTATCTGACATTTTTTAATTAATTATAACTTATTCATATTTTAGTATAAATTAATCGCGGATGGAAGATCATAAAAAAAGCAAAGAAAGATATATTATGAATTCTAAGTATATTCTGAATGACAGATATAAAATTCAATATTCAAATATAAGTAGAACCACATACTTATGACGAAATATAAATAAATAATAGCAAATATTGCTCAACATTAATACTTTAAGTTTTAAGTGTTTACACATATAATTTTTTGTAGTATATTATGATATTTAATTCACTATTTGCTTACATATTTTTATTTTACCAATTTATAAATCAATGCAGTAATTAGTTTTAATTAATTCTAATATTTCCGATTATTTTCTATTTTTCAATTATAATGACATTTACTTAGATTTACTGCTTAAGCTTAAGTATGGTACGATTATAATTATAGAAAGCCGAACCTGTTTTAAATTATACTGCTATTGCAATGTCTTAATATAAGAGTTCATTTAAAAATAAAATGAAATTTTTAAATATTTTATTTATAAAAGATATGGTAAAATGTATGAAGTAACTATTATAATTATAAATTTCTATATTTGAATTTCACTTTTTATTTCAAATTCATTTTGAAAGAAATAAATCAAGATTTTATTTATAAACCTTCACATTAATGTCAAGATATGTCCAAATATAAAGAAATAGCTGTAACAATCAAATTATAATTTCTAATTCAAATATTATAAAAATGCAATCTACCTAGGTTTCTAATTCGTAGATGGAGTAGGTGAAATCTGTACTCAAAGACCACCTTGAGACTCATAAATTCTTTGACACACTAAAATCTGCGATTGCTAAAGACCCTAAATTAGCCACGTTGGATAGAAACGCCATTATTGAGAAGCTAAAAAGCGAAGGATTGCTCAATGACATACTTTAATCACTACCTGTGAAAAGATAGGCTAATTCATAAGAAAATTATTTATATAGATGATATTATTTCAAATAATAGATTGATTTAAGATTAATAGGATTAAAACATACCAATGGTTAATTGTTTATTAAGAAAATCATTATAAATTTTATAAATTCATAAGAATAATCAGCTAAAGTGCAAGCATATGAAATTAAAAAATTACATGCAAAAACCAGCGGGGGTGGTACTGTAAAACTATTTAACAATGAGAACCTAGATCCTAATCGCAGATACTTGAGTGTGAAAGTAGTGCACTTGAAGGCATTTATTGATTTTATGAATGCGAAGGATGACGAATATGTTTTTGTTACCGTCTCTTTCCTTCATCAGAGATTCTAAACACAGATCAATTTTGCACAAGTTGACATGGAATTCTAAAAAAATTAAAAACTAGGTTTTCTTTAATTTATT
Source organism: Oxytricha trifallax (assembly GCA_000711775.1). Taxonomy (NCBI): domain Eukaryota; phylum Ciliophora; class Spirotrichea; order Sporadotrichida; family Oxytrichidae; genus Oxytricha; species Oxytricha trifallax. Next base: position 6,606 of record ARYC01008777.1, read on the forward strand.
TTACTTGAGTACCTTAACAAGCCATAAACTAAACATACATTTATATAAAAGTATAATTCTAAGAAGAAACTTTTATATTTGATTTTGCTGGTAAAGATTCAGATTAAGCTCACAAGCAGTTCGATCCAGCTATGCTTATGAAACTAAATTAAATGCTGCACATTACTATTTTGAGATAGAAAAAGGGCGAAAAATCTGTAGTTATGGGCACTAAAAATATAGATTGGAGGCCGCTTTTACACTCCAATTCTATAGAAATCAATGCTGAAATACTGCCAGTGGATCTTAATTTAGTTAGTATAATATATATATTATATATATTATTTATATTATAATTATAAAATATTCCTTGGAATAAAATAAATTATCTCACTCATTAAGGTTCATTAGGCATAATATAGTTGCATTTGGACATCATTCCAACTCTTTCTAAGATTGAACTATTGCATGAAGATTCTGTCATGATATTTAAATAAATATTTTAAGTAGTTTATTTATATTATAACATGATAAAATTATTAAATTTTATAATTTTTTTACAATTAATATTTTGTAAATGAAGCAGTTATCTTTGGAAAAGAAGTTTGAGAGTGAAAGTCTGTAGAAATTCTTAGATTATGCAAATGAATAAAAACCCAAAAAATCTTCATGAATTTTTATAATGTTTTTTTATAGTAAAATGATATTAGAATTTCTAATGATAAATTTCATTTTTTCAGTAAGTTTAAATTTTATTTAAGATTCAATTATTAAATTCATGTTATAAAATGGATAATTTATACATAATCAGTGTTTTAGAAAATTCCGTTATATAAATAAAAGTCAAGTTGTTAAGTGTGTGATTGTTTATTATAATTCTTTTTAAGCAGTGTATTTTTATAAAATTTCTGACTTGATTTTTCACATCTATATGCTTGCTGTATTTATAAGATTTTAATATTTATTGTACAGTGTATATAAATAATGTAAATTATACTAATTCATTTTAATATAATTATATTTTTAATCTATAATTTAAGGATATATCGAATAGATACTACGGAAAACTTTTAATAAGCTCATATAAGATTTTTAAAAGATAGTTTTAGCCACATAAATTATATCAATTTCATGATTTTACTTCCAATTTTTGCAGCATGCTCCACTATATATAATAAAACTAATCAACTTCATGATAACTGGTTTAAATCAATAAATTTATCTATTTATAAATGGGAACATTAATTTAGAGTGAATTCACTCATTTTGAATGGTGCATAATTTACAAAAAAACTCATCATCTAAATAATTATATATTTTTTTAAAAAAAAATAATTATTTTTATGAATAATTTAAAATTTATTAGGTTTCAAGTATAAATTGTAAAGATATTTCTTTCAAAAATGAACAGACTATTTATATAGACAAGCATACAATTTCATAAAACTCAATCTAAGATTAGTGATTACATAAGCAAAAAATTGATACACAAAATATTTGAATTTTAACTTTGAATATAAAAATAGACAATTTATACTTCTATGTTAATATATAAACTATAATCTATAAACTCAATCCCAAATATATCGTAAATTTATTTTTAAAAAATCGATAAAAATGCTCCATACCTCAACTAAATATAAATCCTCAATAATTCTATAATTTACCAAGATTAACATTAATTTCATTAAGGGGTTTTGGGGTTTTTAATGGTGGAATGAATTCAAAATGATCAGACACTCCCACAAACAGAGACTGGTTAAGATATTCGCAGAGACAGATGATAGAGAAGCAAGTGTCTATAAACCAGTATGTTCCTTAATACAGCCTATGCTAGCTGATAGAGTAGGTAACTTAGATACACCACTTCATGCAGCCAGATTAGTCAGTCTTATTCCATTCCAAAGCGTTTTATATTTGAATTATAGTATTAAAAAAAAACATAGGATATTAATTTAATTATTATAATTAAAGACTAGAGGCACCTGGCAAAGACAAAGTGGAGGTCTGGCATTCAATGCAGTCTTTCTTATCTAGAGGATGTGGGGATTCGGAGGATCACGCAGTTTTATTATGCAATTTACTTCTAGGGTTTGGCTTGGAAGCTTACGTTTGTATTGGTACTAATAGTGAGGGAAGTCATGCTTAAAACTTAAAGATATTAATATTCTGTAAATTAAGCCCCAAAATTTCTATTTTTTATCGAATAATTATTCTATAATGCTTGGGTGTTAACAAAATCTTTAATAGAAGCATCAGGAAAGAAAAAGGTTTAATTTTGGGAGTCACTAAACTTATTTGTTAGAAATCAAATCTTTATCCTGAATAAATATTTTTAGTATTATTTAAGTTTAACAGGACAGAAACTTGAATTTGATGATCCTAGGGTGCACAGATTTTACAGAACAATAGGCAGCGTATTTAACCACAAATTCTTCTTTGAATGTGCAGGCTGATGACAGAGTGATAAACACAAACTGGAATTTTGAAGATGAATTTATGTGGAAAGGCATGCAGCCATCTATGATCAACATGCTCTCACCTAGTTAAGGTATAATTATAACTTGAAATTTATAAAATCAGATATTAGTTATCGACATAATATATTAATTGTATTGGCTATTTGATGCCAAGCAGCATGCATAACATAGGTATGGAAGAGAAATAGATAGAAAATATTCTTAAAGAAAAGATTGGTAGTGTCAGAATAAATGATGAACACATTGCCACTATAAAAACGCATTAAATATTTGATCACAAACTCCCCATAGTTAAAAAGTTTTATAGAAAATTATAGCTGGGACAACCACTTGTCTTACTTACTACAGTCAGCGCTAATGAACTATGAACTAGAGCGAATTGGAGGAGTTACCTTCGCTAATGAGGAGTTCCAATCATCAATAAAGAATCACGTACCAGAAGGACATGTATTCAAAGCTCTACCAGTATAGTTCACACATTTTGATACAGAGCGCATGATTCATCATATTTATAACAATAAAGTTGGCAAGGAAGTAATGCTTGCTAGGGGTGTCCATATATAAAAACATAAATGATATGTAGCAACTCAAATGTATAAAGGATTTGCTCAATAGAAATTGCTGTTAATAATTAATTTTAAATATGGGTGACTAGGTGAAGCACGCTGTCAGAGTAAAGATAGTAGCATACCCTGAAAATGTTTGTGCAGTTTGGGTTATGATAGCTTGTAGATTCAGATCTATAAATTGATCATTTAAATACAATCTTTTTGTTTACTAAAATAGACTGAAGAAGTCATAAATTTATACATAAATCTTATTAAATGAATTTAAAATTAATTTTGTAAACCCTTAATTTTAAGTTAATAATATTGTTGATAATTTAAATTGCATATAATTAAATTCAATTTCGTGCATTATAATATTTGATAAAATGGCAATGGACATTGACGGATTGAGCATCACTCAATTAATAGATTTAGTGACTGATGTTGACTAACCAGATGGCAAAGATAACATGTTGCTGCATATGGAGATATGTGACAGAATTAAGGCTTCTTCTAATGTGTAAGTTGTACTATAAATTCACAAACAAATATACACTACCGTAAAATTCACATTTATGAATGAGATAAATCTCATAATTTTGTAATTTTCAAACATGGTTTCTGATTTAATGATGGTAATAACGTAAATTCTTAAATTAGTTGCAAGGAGGCAGTTTAAATAATGCTGAGAAACCTTAAATTAATAAAAAACATGAGAAAGATCAAGTTGACATTGGATTTGATTGAAGTCTGCTCTAAAAATGGGAACCTTTCCTTTCATAAATATCTATCTTAAAAACTTTATTATCTATATTATGATTGGATTAGTTTTATATATGACTATCGGCTAAGGAATTTTCTGAACAATACTTACTGATTCTAAAAAAAGTAAATTGACAAACAAAATATTTTCTGACTCATACTTTACAATCACAAAATTACTAAATTATCAATGTTTTGCTTTTATAGAGAAGAGGTAAAACTGGAAAATTAATGAATAAGATTGAATCTAAATAGAAAAAGCTAATTAGAGAGAAAGTTGAAGATTAAATGTTGTATCTCATTCAAATCTGGGCAGACACTTTTATGATGAAATTGTTGTTCTATATATGAAAAATTTCCCTCCATATGCATCTACTCCTTATGTTTTAATAAAAATGATGAAAGAAGACTAATTCCCTGGGTTCTAGTAAACTTACAGACTTTTGCGTAAAGAAGGAGTGAATTTCCCAATGAGAGATCCAAATGTAAGAATGCTTATGAGCAGTTTATGTGTGGACTCTCCCATGTATGATTTCGTTGAGCAAATGAGTGGAAGACCTACTCCTATGGGATAATAAATTTTATAATTTTTCATTGGGACCTAATGGAAATACAGCTGGAGGGCCAACTACGACGACCAAAGAACAACAACAAAGAAATAGATAAAAGCAAGAACTTCAAAGAAAATAGAAAAACCTTTAGGAGAAGGATGAAATTGAAGCTGTTGAAAACATGCAATTTGAGGATAATGAAGAAGATAATACTCTAGCTAGGTCTAAAGTAGACCCCTCAGAGGTACTAACTTAAGAAATATTAACTCTACATTTTAGTATGAAATCATCAAAAGTAGTTTGTAATTGCTAGAGGACATTCAAGGTACAGCAGAGACATTAGATGACATGAAGAGCGAGGTAGCGACTGACATTTACTAGACTTGTCTAATGATGCGTAGAAGAGTAGCAAGGATTGTTTAAGCAAAATCCTTCTCAAATATTGATATTGAAAACGTTGCTGAGCTCCTTGACATCATTGATTACATAGATAAGAAGCTGGAAACTTACAAGAAAAAGTATCTTAAATTTAAGAGCAAGGTTTTAAAAGACATCGAGAAGAAACAACGTAAATTACTTTAAGAGGAGTAAAAGGAGTAGGAAAGCGAAAGTGAAGAGAGCAGTGAAGATGAGAGAAGACGGAAGAGAAAAACAAAGAAAGAAAGCAAAAAGCAATAAAATAAACAAGAAAGTGATTTGCTAGATATAAATGGAAGCTAAAATTAGAAGTCAAAAGATAAGGATGATAGCGAAGAAGACTAAAATAATTAAGAAGAAGAGAAGAAATAAGAGCCTGGATTCAAAAAATTAATGGCTCCACCTACGAGCAAATCGCATGTTATATCAAACTTATAGAAGCTTAAGGAGAGACTTTAGCTCGACTAAAACATTGAAACTAACTAGAATTAAAGCAATGGTCAATCGAATGATGTAAATAATGTCATGGACTTACTTATAGATCTAGACATTAAGAGTGATCCCTAATCAGTTTAACCAAAGTAGTAATCTAATTCAGGTTTAGCAGCAGGTTTAGACGATTTGATTTACATGGACACTCCATAACCTGATTAAATGATATAATAGCAACCTAAATTCACACCTAATCCTGGATTTATTCCTCTCTAAAACCCAGCAATGTATAGTATGCAAAATAATATGGGAATAATGAATAATCCTATGATGTACAGCTAGCAATTGCCTCAATAAAATTAAATGCCATTATTCAATCAACAAATGCCTATGATAAATTCATAAATAAACTATAACATGAATGCAAATAATCAAATGTAAGCTCAAACTCAACCAATGATTGAACCAAAGAACACTATTCTATAACAAAAATAGCAATAAATATAAAAGTAAGAAGCTAGTAACAATAATGGAGGAGACGATTTCTTTTCTTAGTTTAGCTCAAAGATGATTAAAAATCTATGTGCATTTTCTTTCTTTGAAATTTTATCTTTGTTATTTGTTTAATACAAATTTCTTTGTCGTTAAGAATTATACAGAAATGCTTTTTATAAATTTGCCTATTAATGAAATAACATATAAAATCATAGTTCATAATTATTCACTCATATCATTATTTCTATATCATTTGCTAAATTTCGCGAACTAAGTCCTATGGCTGCTGCATATTACCTGCATAATTGAAACTTTTTGAACTCAAATTAGAGTGTGACCCTAATTTAGCTTTTCTGAGTTTACTTCTTTCTAACAAATCTTGCGGAGTCTGCAATAGCTACGATTCTTTAAAATCAGTGTTTGTATGCATGGCAAGTTGGCTCTGTGAGACAAAATTATGAGATTAGTCTCTGCTTGATAAAGCAGAAAAGCTTTTTGAAATCACATCATCCAAGCTTTAATTAAAAATAGACAAATTCCATTTATCACAAAGCTTAGATCTTTGCTTGAAATAGGAGAGTTAAATTTGTTAAGTATGGCTTGTTTCTCTATTTAAGCTTATGAAACCAAAGGCTACTATTGCTTTAAATTTTTCTCATGTCTATTCTATGAAGTATCTACTTTCTGAAAAGCAGAGTTAGTTCGTTTGCTGGGGTCAATAAAGTTTAATCCTTTACTGTTTATAGGTGCTTAGCGTTTGCCAAGTAAGGAATCTTGAACTTTTTCATTTTTCTTTTCAAGTAATTTGTTCTTTTACCCTTTTAAGTTTTTAGTTTTAAGAGGAGTGTCGTCAATTTCAATGACTTCGATTGAGGACTCATTATTTGATTTAGAGTATATAAAAAAGACTATTCATTAATTATAATAGTTAGCTTAGGCAGCTTTTTGTACCTCTGGTAGATTGAAAGCATTTTACTAGATTATAGTCACCTTCCTATGGTTTTCGTTTATCTTTTCAACTTGCTCCACAAATTTATACTCCTCAAAATCCCAATTCAAAATGCGATTTTAAGTTTTCAGTTTCAGATCTGATTCAATCAAAATTGGATTATCTTGGGTTAATTCATCCTAAGTCAAGGTGTCTAAGATTTCTTTGAAGAAATAGTCATGATAAAGTTCAACTGCTCTCTTGTTGCATACTGGGCATTTAAATTGCAGAGATTTCTTGTTTGAATAAATTTAAATTCTTTTGTTAGCTATTTACGGGCTACACTCTAAATATTTAAAATATT